>JAUPFM010000093.1:0-129282 GCA_033026295.1 Channa striata
TTTCTCGCCGAGAAAGGCGGTGAAATAACCCTGCACTGCACGCACTCTTCGGGTGTTGACTCGGGGTCCGAGGACCCGCCCGCTGCAGCGGACCTTCCCCGTCCCTGCGCTGCGGAGTCAGAGGACCGCCCGCTCAGCGGGCTTGCAAGTCCCCTCCGGCTGGGGTCGGGGACTTCGGCGTCCGCTCCCGCTGGGGTCCGAGGACCCCGACCGCTCGGACCTTGCGTCCCCTGCCCCGCAGTCCGAGGACCCCGTCGGCCTCGCTCACGGGGTCGAGGACCCCAGCGTCCCCCTCCGCTGGGGTCCGAGGACCGCCAGCTCAGCAGACCTTCCCTGGCGCCCCTGCGCTGCGGGGTCAGAGGACCCCCAGCGTCGTCAACTCCGCTGCGGGGTCCGAGGACCCCGGCGTCCCCCTCCTCTGGGGTCCGAGGGACCCCGCTGCTGCGGACGGACCTTCGCGTCCCCTCCGCTGGGGTCGAGGGACCCGCCAGCTCCAGCAGACCTTCCTGGCGCCCCCTGCGCTGCGGGTCAGAGGACCCCGTCGTCAACTCCGCTGCGGGGTCGAGGACCCCGGCGTCCCCTCGCTGGGGTCGAGGGACCCGACGCTGCAGCGGACCTTCCCGGCGTCCCCTCCGCTGCGGGGTCAGAGGGACCCCGTCGTCAACTCCGCTGCGGGGTCGAGGACCCCGGCGTCCCCTCCTCTGGGGTCGAGGGACCCGACGCTGCAGCGGACCTTCCCGGCGTCCCCTCGGCGCTGCGGGGTCAGAGGACCCCGTCGTCAACTCCGCTGCGGGGTCTGGGGACCCCGGCGTCCCCTCCGCTGGGGGTCGAGGACCCGCCCGGCTCTCGCGGACCTTACCGTCGTCAACTCCGCTCTGCGGGGTCTGAGGACCCCGGCGTCCCCCTCCGCTGGGGTCGAGGACCCCGCCAGCTCCAGCGGACCTTCCGGCGCCCCTGCGCTGCGGGTCCGAGGACCCCCGGCGTCCCCTCCTCTGGGGGTCCGAGGACCCCCGCTTCAGCGGACCTTCCCGGCGTCCCCTCGCTGCGGGGTCAGAGGACCCGCGGCTCTAAGCGGACCTTACCGTCGTCAACTCCGCTGCGGGGTCTGAGGACCCCCGGCGTCTCCTCGCTGGGGGTCCGAGGACCCGACCGCTGCAGCGGACCTTCCCGGCGTCCCCTCGCTGCGGGGTCAGAGGACCCGCCCGGCTCTAGCGGACCTTACCGGCGTCCCCTCCGCTGCGGGGGTCAGGGGACCTTCCCGGCGTCCCCTCCGCTGCGGGGTCTGAGGACCCCTGGACCTGGGCTCAGACTCTGCTGCGTCTGCTGTGGGGCCTCGGGGACCCCAGGATGAGGACATTCTCGGACCTGACTCCTCGCGGCCGGGCGCGCCGTCTCCCTAGGGGCCTGGCGGACCCGGGACATCGGGATGGAGGACCTTCTCGGGGCCTGACTCCGCGCGTCCCGGCGTCCCGTCTCCTCGGGGCCTCGCGGACCCGGGCTCGTAAACCTTCCAGGGCTCGGACTCCGCGCGTCCCGGCGTCCCGTCTCCTCGGGGCCTCGCGGACCCGGGATCGTAAACCTCCGGGCCCTGTCTCAGAGAGTCCGGGGCGTCCCGTTCCTGCGAGGCCCGTGGCCTCGGGGTCGGGAGGACCCGGGGAGGGATTGAGAGTAGGGGAGGGGGAGAGAAGAGAGAGAGAGAGAAAGAAGGAAGAAGAGAGAGAGAGAGAGAGAGAAGAGATGAGAGTCTGAAAGCGCATGCGCGGGCAGACTAGTGGGTCGAGGAGGGGAGAAGAGATGGGGAGGAGGAAAGATGGGGAGGACAGATGGGGTGATATGGGGAGGAGAGATGAAAGAAAGAGAGATGAAAGAAAAGAGAGGGCATGCATGCGAGGAAACAACCCCCGGTGGGCCGCGAGGTAGAGGTGTGCGAACAGCCTGGCGACTTTTGGGCCAACTCCCCGTGTCGAATCGGCTCCCTTCGGGCCTCTAGCTCTCTGGGCCTAGAGCTAAAGGCGGGTAGCGATATAACCCTTGCACTGCACACTCTTGGTGTTGACTCGGGGTCCGAGGACCCGCCCGCTGCAGCGGACCTTCCCCCGTCCCCTGCGCTGCGGGGTCAGAGGACCCGCCCGCTCAGCGGAGCTTACCCAAGTCCCCTCCGGCTGGGGTCGAGGACCTTCGGCGTCCGCTCCGCTGGGGTCGAGGGACCCGACGCTCAGCGAACCTTACCCGTCCCCTGCCCTGCGGTCCGAGGACCCCGTCGGCCCCTCCGCTGCGGGGTCGAGGACCCCGGCGTCCCCTCCGGCTGGGGTCGAGGACCCGCCAGCTCAGCAGACCTTCCTGGCGCCCCTGCGCTGCGGTCAAAGGACCCAGCGTCGTCAACTCCGCTGCGGGGTCGAGGACCCCGGCGTCCCCCTCCTCTGGGGTCGAGGACCCCGACCGCTGCAGCGGACCTTCCCGGCGTCCCCTCCGCTGGGGGTCCGAGGACCCGCCAGCTCAGCAGACCTTCCTGGCGCCCCTGCGCTGCGGGGTCAGAGGACCCCGTCGTCAACTCCGCTGCGGGGTCGAGGGACCCCGGCGTCCCCTCCGCTGGGGTCCGAGGGACCCGACCGCTGCAGCGGACCTTCCGGCGTCCCCTCGCTGCGGGGTCAGAGGACCCCGTCGTCAACTCCGCTGCGGGGTCGAGGACCCCAGCGTCCCCCTCCTCTGGGGTCGAGGACCCGACGCTGTGGCGGACCTTCCCGGCGTCCCCTCGCTGCGGGGTCAGAGGACCCCCGTCGTCAACTCGCTGCGGGGTCTGAGGACCCCGGCGTCCCCTCGGCTGGGGTCGAGGACCCCGCCAGCTCAGCGGACCTTCGGCGCCCCTGCGCTGCGGGGTCAGAGGACCCGCCCGGCTCGCGGACCTTACCGTCGTCAACTCCGCTGCGGGGTCTGAGGACCCCGGCGTCCCCTCCGCTGGGGTCGAGGACCCGCCAGCTCAGCGGACCTTCCGGCGCCCCTGCGCTGCGGGGTCCGAGGACCCCGGCGTCCCCTCCTCTGGGGTCCGGGGACCCGACGCTTCAGCGGACCTTCCGGCGTCCCCTCCGCTGCGGGGTCAGAGGGACCCCCGGCTCTAGCGGACCTTACCGTCGTCAACTCCGCTGCGGGGTCTGAGGACCCCGGCGTCTCCTCCGCTGGGGTCGAGGACCCGACCGCTGCAGCGGACCTTCCCGGCGTCCCCTCGCTGCGGGGTCAGAGGGACCCCGCCCGGCTCTAGCGGACCTTACCGGCGTCCCCTCCGCTGCGGGGTCTGAGGACCTTCCAGCGTCCCCTCCGCTGCGGGGTCTGAGGACCCCTGGACCTGGGCTCAGACTCTGCCACGTCTGCTGTGGGGCCTCGGGGACCCCAGGATAGAGGACATTCTCGGACCCTGACTCCTCGCGGCGGGCGCGCCGTCTCCTAGGGGCCTGGCGGACCCGGGACATCGGGATGGAGGACCTTCGGGGCCTGACTCCGCGGCGTCCCGGCGTCCCGTCTCCTCGGGGCCTCGCGGACCCGGGCTCGTAAACCTTCCAGGGCTCGGACTCCGCGGCGTCCCGGCGTCCCGTCTCCTCGGGGCCTCGCGGACCCGGGATCGTAAACCTCCGGGCCCTGTCTCAGAGAGTCCGGGGCGTCCGTTCCTCGCGAGGCCCCGTGGCCTCGGTCGGAGGACCCGGGAGGATTGAGTAGGGAGGGAGGGAGGAGGAGAGAAGAGAGAGAGAGGAAGAGAGGAGAGAGAGAGAGAGAGAGAGAGAGATGAGAGTCTGAAGCGCATGCGCGGGCGGGAGTGGAGTCGGGGAGGGGAGAAGAGATGGGGAGGAGGAAAGATGGGGGGAGGACAGATGGGGTGATATGGGGAGGAGAGATGAAAGAAAGAGATGAAAGAAAGAGAGAGGGGGCGCATGCGTGGAAACAGCCCCGGTGGGCAGCGAGGTAGAGGTCTTGTGAACAGCCCCAAAAAGCGACTTTTGGGCCAACTCCCCGTGTCGAATCGGCTCCTTCCCCCCTCTAGCTCTCTGGGCCTAGAGCTAAAGGCGGGTAGCGATTTAAAAACACCCCCTCCCGCTCTTTCTCTTTCTCCCAGCATTCCCGTGTGAGAACAGGGTAGCACGAGGTTATGCTCATGTCGCCTTTCTCAGCGAGAAAATACTGTTTTAAGCCAATCTTGTATTGAACAATTTCTGCACCAAAGTCAAATAAAACTGTGTCTGCCTTCTTATTTAGCCTAAATCCAGTCAGCAGAATATAAAAACAAGCTTGTGGGATGTTTCCTTTAAAGACAGTAATGAATGTAATTCAAGCATCCTTTTATGCTCATAATCGCCTTTTCTCAGCGAGAAAATGCTGTTTAAACCAAGCTTGTATTGAACAATTTCTGCACCAAACTCAAATAAAACCGTGTCTGCCTTCTTATTTAGATTAAATCCAGTCAGCAGAATATAAAAACAAGCTTGTGGGATGTTTCCTTAAAGACAGTAAATGCATGTAATTCAAGCATCCTTTTATGCTGCATAATCGCCTTTTCTCAGCGAGAAAGTGCTGTTTTGAAGCCAAGCTTGTATTGAACAATTTCTGCACCAAAGTCAAATAAAACTGTGTTTGCCTTCTTATTTAGCCTAAATCCAGTAAGCAGAACATAAAAACAAGCTTGTGGGATGTTTCATTAAAAGACAGTAAATGCATGTAATTCAAGCATCCTTTTATGCTGCAATCGCCTTTTCTCAGCGAGAAAATGGTGTTTTGAAGCCAAGCTTGTATTGAACAATTTCTGCACCAAACTCAAATAAAACTGTGTCTGCCTTCTTATTTAGCCTAAATCCCTCAGGAGAGACTGAAAATAAGCTTGTGGGATGTTTCCTTAAAAGACAGTAAATGCATGTAATTCAAGCATCCTTTTATGCTGCAATCGCCTTTTCTCAGCGAGAAAATGCTGTTTAAACCAACTTGTATTGAACAATTTCTGCACCAAAGTCAAATAAAACTGTGTCTGTCTTCTTATTTAGCCTAAATCCAGTCAGCAGAACATAAAAACAAGCTTGTGGGATGTTTCCTTAAAAGACAGTAAATGCATGTAATTCAAGCATCCTTTTATGCTCACTTAATCGCCTTTTCTCAGCGAGAAAATGCTGTTTTAAACCAAGCTTGTATTGAACAATTTCTGCACCAAAGTCAAATAAAACTGTGTCTGCCTTCTTATTTAGCCTAAATCCAGTCAGCAGAATATAAAAACAAGCTTGTGGGATGTTTCCTTTAAAGACAGTAAATGCATGTACTTCAAGCATCCTTTTATGCTCGCAATCGCCTTTTCTCAGCGAGAAAATGCTGTTTTAAACCAAGCTTGTATTGAACAATTTCTACACCAAAGTCAAATAAAACTGTGTTTGCCTTCTTATTTAGCCTAAATCCAGTAAGCAGAAGCTAAAAACCAGCTTGTGGGATGTTTCATTAAAAGACAGTAAATGCATGTAATTCAAGCATCCTTTTATGCTACTTGTCGCCTTTTCTCAGCGAGAAAATGATGTTTTAAGCCAATCTTGTATTGAACAATTTCTGCACCAAACTCAAATAAAACTGTGTCTGCCTTCTTATTTAGCCTAAATCCACTCAGGAGAGACTGAAAATAAGCTTGTGGGATGTTTCCTTAAAAGACAGTAAATGCATGCAATTTCCGGTTGCAAGTGTTAAATTAAGCTGTGTCGTGTGTTCCGCGTTTTGGAGTATTTTCTCGTTCTTCTTTCGTTTTTGCTTGGTTTTTCCTATCTTAGATAGTGATTTTGAGTTGTGGACTTTTATTAATCTCCCCAGCGGATATTTCCGTTAGGCGCTTTTGTGTTTGTTTTGGACGGCGATGTCCGCCAGTCGTTTCTTCGGGCATGGAGGTGTCAGGGGAGGCCTGGAAAGCCAGAGAATGGAGGGAAGCGGAGAGCACAGGGGCGGCGTGGTGATGGGCATGGAAGGACAATGCGAGCGGAGGGGAGGAAGAGGTATGAAAACAACCGCGGAGACTGTCACCCAGGCGATCAGCGGCGGGGCCCAGCAGACACGCCGCCAATAGAGTGGGCACAGGCGGGAGCAGCTGAGGAGGAGAGTTGGAGTGGAGGCCAAGCTGGGCGTATTACAGAAGGAGGATGGAATGAAAACGCGCGCTGAACCGGTGCAGGACCTGAGATGACAAAAGTCAAAAAGTATGAAAAGATCTTACTGTAGTGGCTGAAGTGATGGGTGAAGAAAAAGTAAAAATAATGGAATTATTGAGTGATACGGGATGTGTGTGGAGGAATTGTGGCGTTACGTGAGACTGGGCGAACAAAATGAGGTGACAGTAAAAAGCGATTCGTGAAAAAGAAACTATTAGATGGTCTTAAAAAGTGGAGTACAGCGGTGGTGATGGCCAAATCTCTTGCTTTGGATGAAATGGTGGTTTCCTTTTTGAATATACCTGTGTATATAACAGATGAAGAAATTCTGGAAAAGTTAGATGTGTGGGAGTGAGGGCAATCTCGCCAATAAAGCGGAGGGTGTGGCCCGGGACTGATGTTGCAGATGGCACAAGATATGTAAAAGGTCAAATTTAATGAAACGGTTCAGTCACTTCCATATTCCACTAAGTTTATGACAGTAACAGGACCAGAGTACTTTAGAGTTATACACAATAACCAAGTTAGAGTATGTAGAATGTGCTTACAGTCAGGTCATCGTGAGGATTGCCCAGTTCACATGCTTCAAGTGTGATAGGCAGGGACACTATGCGAGAATGTCATACCTGGGCGCATAGATGTGCTGAGTGTCATAGCCCTGAGGAAGATTGCATTTGCAATAATGGAAGAGGACAGGGAAGACGGAGGTGCAGAACCCATCTCCATGGGTGAAAGTAGTGAAAGAAGAAACAGGATTAGGAACCAGGGACGATCTGTGGTGTGGGAAAACATGAAGCTGAGATGGTGCTGGAGACACAGTGCAGCGGAATGCCAGCACAAGAAGGAGGAGGTTGAAAAAGACGGCGATGTTATGGCTCCAGTATGGATCAGGTGTTGGTGGAGTGGGCCAGGGATGTGGAGGGTCGCCCCGAAGAGGGGCTGTGTCTGCATCCATCTGCAACCTCTAAACACCCGATTTTGGATGAAATATCACCGATTCACAGTGACATGGCTGTGATCCCCAGATATCTCCACGCATGGTCTCACAGATTCAGAGTCGGAGATGGGCGTCCAACAGGTTAAGCATCTCAGGAAAAGATTACAGCAAGAGAAATCTAGTAAAAATGAGGGTAGGAACAGAGGTAATAGGAAAAAACAGGTCAGGAAATGATAGCTCTGTTCTGGCACTTGATTACAATGTTAATTCTCTCTCAAAATTTAAATGGTTTGAGAAAAACTGATAAGATTGAAATGTTGTGTGGGGCTATGGCAGGGGACATTCTATGCTTCCAGGAGTGCAGGTGGACCCAAAAACAATTAAAGCATAGAATCCTTCTGGAGAGGAGACTTTTCTTCTCCTATCCCCAGACCAGTCAGCTGGGGTTGCAATATTTGTAAAGCCTGGAGTTTTTGAAATCACGGTGGAAATCTTTAAAGGCGATCGAGGAGGTTGTTAGTAATAGAGGTAGTGCGGTAATAGAAAAATTCGAATTTTGAATTTATATGGCCCAAACAAAGAATGGGAAAGAAAAAGCTTTTTGTTAGTTGCCAAAAGTGGACAGGCGATCACTCGGTGGTGATAGGGTTGGGCGTGACTTTGACCAAATTGGATGTGAGGCGTAAATAACAAATTTGTAAATGACACTAGTAGGCGGCTGTTTTTAAGTGGATGAAGGAGTATGATTTAATAGATGGGTGGAGAGTGCTGAATCCCAACACCCGTGCGTATTCTCGTAGGCAAGTGGTGTTGGGCAGGCTAAAGCAATCTAGAATCGACCTTTGTTTGTTGGCATCGGGTCTGGTGCAAAGTTTAAATGGATGCAAGTATACTTTTTGCTCCTGGAGTGATCATGCCTCTTTGGAAGTGGCGCTGGGGAGGACAGCAGGAAGAGGAATGGGGGTTATGGTGTTTTAATTCAGCTCACTTGGAAGATCAGCTTTTCAGGGGATAAAATGAGAGTCTTTTCTCTCTGCGCTTTGCAATGAAAGTGAGTTTGTTGTAGATGTGATTGAGTGGGTGGGAGCAGGCCAAACAAAATAAAGAGGCGCTGCATTGTATTGAGCAGGAAAAGAGACTAAGAGAAATGAGAGAGGGAGTCAGAACTGAGAGATCGCTTGAAAAAGGGCTTGATCTAGTTGAGCGGGGCACGGCCATCCCTTGGATGGGTACTTAGAGCTGAGGCAGCAGCTGAGAGAAAATTGGATGAGAAGAAATGTAGAGGTGCAATGATCCGCAGCAAAAGTACAACACATGCTGAAAGGGGGCGCTGTACTGCTTTTTCTAGGTCTTGAAAAAAAAACAAACTAGAACATACATTTCAGAAATAATTGACTCCTGATGGCACACGCAAACTGACTTGATAAACATTGTGCAAACAGTGCAGGATTTCTACACTAATTTGTTCAAGAAACACAAATCTCACAAATACATATGGATTCAGTCCTAGGTAAAATCGGCTGCTCCTCAGCCCTGCCGATGTTGCATTGTGTGATGGTGATATCCAACTGGAGGAGGTGAGAGGGGCAATTGCTGGTCTCAAAACATCCAGAAGCCCAGGTGAGGATGGTCTCTCAGCCGAGTTTTCAACATTTCAGTGATCTATTGACCTGAGTCCTCCCAGGCTCTTTTCTGCTATGCAGGGGAAAATAGGTGTGAGGAGTCCTTTTTGAGAGGTGTGATCACTCCCTAGTATACAAGAACAGAGGAGCCAGGGCCGATCTGGCAAACTATAGGCCAATTAGCCTGCTCAACACCGACTATAAGATCCTGGCGGGGTGTTGGGTTCCAGACTTAAAGAGTGATTGGGTCAATAGTGGGGCGGCCCAGACCTACAGTATTCCGAGGAGAGATATAGCTGACTGCATCCTGTCAACAAAATTCTCCTTTGAGAATTTAATGCGCTGGGGGAATATATCTCAATCGACCTGGAGAAGGCTTTTGATAGGGTGAGTCACAATTTCTCTTCGGATGTCTCAGGGTCTTTGGGTTTGGCCGACATTTCAAAGGTGGATGAAGTTGCTATACAGCCGTGCTACTAGTGTCGTAAAGTAATGTGGCTTCCTAACAGATCCCTTTCCCTCGAAGATCAGTACGACAGGGATGCCCTCTATCAGCCATGCTCTATGCTATAGCAGCAGAACCTCTGGCGCAATCCATTGTGACCGACCAGTGCATAAATGGAATAGCAACTCCCAGAGGACAGGTGTTTAAAATGCAGCAGTATGCTGATGACATTAACATTATGGTCAGAATGGGAGAGTTTGCAGAGAGCTCTGCAACATCTAGATGCATATGGGCAGGCTGCAGGAACACGGGTAAACAAGGAAAAGTCATGTCTGATTCTTGGCCTGGGCGGTACTTGGAAAGGAGGGTCAGTTTTTAAAGGGAGGGATGAGGTAAAAGTGCTTGGTGTATATTTGGGCTCTCAGCCGGAGGCCAGTGACCGAGAAAACCTGGGAGGGAATAGTGGCTTGGGTGTAGATCAAGCTTGGGCTATGGGAATGAGAGACATAGGCCTGAAAGGGAAAGTGACCATTATAAATGCGATAATGGTGCCAAAATTGGTCTATACTATCCAGGCCTGTCATCGCCGAGTGCGTACTAGTCGCTTAGACAGAGCTTTTGGTGACTTTTTATGGAAGGACGACAATGAAGTGCACATAAAACTATGATTGGGCCATATGAAAAGGGAGGGATGAGATTGTGTGATATAAAAGCAAAAATGATGTCTTTAAAATTAAGCTGTTTAGAAACTGTTGGATAAAAGAGTGCGAATGCATATGGAAAGATTACATGTATGCTGATATACTGAAAGAGAGGTATTTCGCGGCAAATATAACTTGTGCAGCATTGAGCTGTCGGCCGGTGCCTACAGCGAGGATTTTCCAGGAGGCAGCTGAGGCATGGGCATCCATCCTGCCCCAGTTGGAGTGTGTAAGTGGAAACAAGATGTTTTAAACCAGCCTATTTTCAGGGAATCCGTGTATCAGTGGGAGAGTGGGCTGTTCAAAGGGCCGAGGAGTGCTGGCTGAGGCCCTGCAAAATGTGGGAGCGTCTTAAATCAAGAAGGGGCTGTGCGCTGATGAAGTTTGTCGTAGAATCAGAAAGAAAGGATATAATGTGAGGGCTTCAAAAATTGAAAACTCGGGAGGAGATCAGGCAGGGGTGGCCACAGAGGTGGGAGGAGGAATTACAGGGGACAAAACAAGTTAGAGTAGACTTGATGATAGTATAGATTTTGCGCTGGCATGCGACATAAAGCATAGGAAATTGCGAGACTTGCCATTGAAATTTTGGTATTGGTTTTTAATAGACAAACTTTTTCAACAACCTACAGCGGCTTTATCGTGGTGTAAACTCTTTCCCAGCGTGCGATCCTGGAGATTTGGGCGAACCTGCACAGTAAATGGTTTCCACCAGCCATTACAAATTCAAACTTTTGTTTGCGACACAGAAGGGTGTTGGTTTCCGTTGTCCTCCACAGGATACATGGCAATGTATTCCAAAGAACTTGTGCAGTCTGCAAATTAGAAGCGAAGACTTTGATCATCTTTTATTGCACTGTGGTGGGATCACGGGATTTCAGGGACTGGGTGGAGGGTTTTAACAGACAAATGCAAGGTAACTGGGCTTCAAGGAGGGGCTGGGACTGGGTGTCAGTGCTGGGTCAAGGCACAAAAGGGAGAACCCGACTTTAATAAATCTGGTTTTAAGTGTGTCACGACATGTAATATACTTAGCCAGGAATTATGCAACGTTCAGCAGAAAACATTGAATAGAAGGGTGGTGTTTAGGAACATGCTAAAAAACTATGGGTATTCTTCAGGAAAATGACAAGGATGAGTTTACAAGAAAATGGGAAAACAAAACACTTTGTTGTGTAGTAGATGAGGTGGGAGGTGGTTCTTAGATTTTGGGTGAGTGAGGATTTAGAATGACGAAAACTGGAGAGGGCGGGATCACTTTAAATGATGTTAAGTTGTACTCATTGTTTATGTGTCAGGATGAGTGCTGTACTTCAGTGTGTGATATTTCTGAAAATGTGGAACTTATTATGATGGATGTGAAAGTATTCTGTATTGAGATTATGAAAATAGGAAAGTATATTTTTGGTTGTTTATTATTTTATTGTTTTCCCCTTTGTAAATAGTTAAATTGTACAGTGTATTTTTGATAATAAAAAGATAAAAAAAAAAAAATGCATGTAATTCAAGCATCCTTTTATGCTGTAATGCTTTTCTCCAGCGAGAAAATGCTGTTTTAAACCAATCTTTCTGAACAATTTACCAAATTCCAAATAAAACTGTGTCTGCCTTCTTATTTAGCCTAAATCACTCAGGAGAGACTAATAAATAAGGTTGTGGGATGTTTCCTTAAAGACAGTAAATGCATGTAATTCAAGAATCCTTTTATGCCACTTGTCGCCTTTTCTCAGCGAAAATGCTGTTTGAGAAGCCAAGCAGATTGAACAATTTCCCAGAAAGACTGAAAAATAAGCTTTTAGGATGTTTCAGCAAAGACAGTAAATGCATGTAATTCAAGCATCCTTTTATGCTCGTAATCGCCTTTTCTCAGCGAGAAAATGCTGTTTTGAAGCCAAGCTTGTATTTGAACAATTTCTGCACCAAACTCAAATAAAACTGTGTCTGCCTTCTTATTTAGCCTAAATCCACTCAGCAGAGATATGAAAAACAAGCTTGTGGGATGTTTCCTTAAAAGACAGTAAATGCATGTAATTCAAGCATCCTTTTATGCTCGTAATCGCCTTTTCTCAGCGAGAAAATGCTGTTTTGAAGCCAAGCTTGTATTTGAACAATTTCTGCACCAAACTCAAATAAAACTGTGTCTGCCTTCTTATTTAGCCTAAATCCACTCAGCAGAACATAAAAACAAGCTTGTGGGATGTTTCCTTAAAAGACAGTAAATGCATGTAATTCAAGCATCCTTTTATGCTCGCAATCGCCTTTTCTCAGCGAGAAAATGCTGTTTTGAAGCCAAGCTTGTATTTGAACAATTTCTGCACCAAACTCAAATAAAACTGTGTCTGCCTTCTTATTTAGCCTAAATCCACTCAGCAGAACATAAAAATAAGCTTGTGGGATGTTTCCTTAAAAGACAGTAAATGCATGTAATTCAAGCATCCTTTTATGCTCGTAATCGCCTTTTTCTCAGCGAGAAAATGCTGTTTTGAAGCCAAGCTTGTATTGAACAATTTCTGCACCAAACTCAAATAAAACTGTGTCTGCCTTCTTATTTAGCCTAAATCCACTCAGCAGAACATAAAAATAAGCTTGTGGGATGTTTCCTTAAAAGACAGTAAATGCATGTAATTCAAGCATCCTTTTATGCTCGCAATCGCCTTTTCTCAGCGAGAAAATGCTGTTTTGAAGCCAAGCTTGTATTTGAACAATTTCTGCACCAAACTCAAATAAAACTGTGTCTGCCTTCTTATTTAGCCTAAATCCACTCAGCAGAACATAAAAAATAAGCTTGTGGGATGTTTCCTTAAAAGACAGTAAATGCATGTAATTCAAGCATCCTTTTATGCTCGCAATCGCCTTTTCTCAGCGAGAAAATGCTGTTTTGAAGCCAAGCTTGTATTTGAACAATTTCTGCACCAAACTCAAATAAAACTGTGTCTGCCTTCTTATTTAGCCTAAATCCACTCAGGAGAGACTGAAAATAAGCTTGTGGGATGTTTCCTTAAAAGACAGTAAATGCATGTAATTCAAGCATCCTTTTATGCTCGCAATCGCCTTTTCTCAGCGAGAAAATGCTGTTTTGAAGCCAAGCTTGTATTTGAACAATTTCTGCACCAAACTCAAATAAAACTGTGTCTGCCTTCTTATTTAGCCTAAATCCACTCAGCAGAATACTGAAAATAAGCTTGTGGGATGTTTCCTTAAAAGACAGTAAATGCATGTAATTCAAGCATCCTTTTATGCTCGCAATCGCCTTTTCTCAGCGAGAAAATGCTGTTTTGAAGCCAAGCTTGTATTGAACAATTTCTGCACCAAACTCAAATAAAACTGTGTCTGCCTTCTTATTTAGCCTAAATCCACTCAGGAGAGACTGAAAAATAAGCTTGTGGGATGTTTCCTTAAAAGACAGTAAATGCATGTAATGCAAGCATCCTTTTATGCTCGTAATCGCCTTTTCTCAGCGAGAAAATGCTGTTTTGAAGCCAAGCTTGTATTTGAACAATTTCTGCACCAAACTCAAATAAAACTGTGTCTGCCTTCTTATTTAGCCTAAATCCACTCAGCAGAACATGAAAAAACAAGCTTGTGGGATGTTTCCTTAAAAGACAGTAAATGCATGTAATTCAAGCATCCTTTTATGCTCGCAATCGCCTTTTCTCAGCGAGAAAATGCTGTTTTGAAGCCAAGCTTGTATTTGAACAATTTCTGCACCAAACTCAAATAAAACTGTGTCTGCCTTCTTATTTAGCCTAAATCCACTCAGGAGAGACTGAAAATAAAGCTTGTGGGATGTTTCCTTAAAAGACAGTAAATGCATGTAATTCAAGCATCCTTTTATGCTCGTAATCGCCTTTTCTCAGCGAGAAAATGCTGTTTTGAAGCCAAGCTTGTATTTGAACAATTTCTGCACCAAACTCAAATAAAACTGTGTCTGCCTTCTTATTTAGCCTAAATCCACTCAGCAGAATATAAAAACAAGCTTGTGGGATGTTTCCTTTAAAAGACAGTAAATGCATGTAATTCAAGCATCCTTTTATGCTCGTAATCGCCTTTTCTCAGCGAGAAAATGCTGTTTTGAAGCCAAAGCTTGTATTTGAACAATTTCTGCACCAAACTCAAATAAAACTGTGTCTGCCTTCTTATTTAGCCTAAATCCACTCAGGAGAGACTGAAAATAAGCTTGTGGGATGTTTCCTTAAAAGACAGTAAATGCATGTAATTCAAGCATCCTTTTATGCTCGTAATCGCCTTTTCTCAGCGAGAAAATGCTGTTTTGAAGCCAAGCTTGTATTGAACAATTTCTGCACCAAACTCAAATAAAACTGTGTCTGCCTTCTTATTTAGCCTAAATCCACTCAGCAGAACATAAAAACAAGCTTGTGGGATGTTTCCTTAAAAGACAGTAAATGCATGTAATTCAAGCATCCTTTTATGCTCGCAATCGCCTTTTCTCAGCGAGAAAATGCTGTTTTGAAGCCAAGCTTGTATTGAACAATTTCTGCACCAAACTCAAATAAAACTGTGTCTGCCTTCTTATTTAGCCTAAATCCACTCAGGAGAGACTGAAAATAAGCTTGTGGGATGTTTCCTTAAAAGACACTAAATGCATGTAATTCAAGCATCCTTTTATGCTCGCAATCGCCTTTTCTCAGCGAGAAAATGCTGTTTTGAAGCCAAGCTTGTATTGAACAATTTCTGCACCAAACTCAAATAAAACTGTGTCTGCCTTCTTATTTTAGCCTAAATCCACTCAGGAGAGACTGAAAATAAGCTTGTGGGATGTTTCCTTAAAAGACAGTAAATGCATGTAATTCAAGCATCCCTTTTATGCTCGCAATCGCCTTTTCTCAGCGAGAAAATGCTGTTTTGAAGCCAAGCTTGTATTTGAACAATTTCTGCACCAAACTCAAATAAAACTGTGTCTGCCTTCTTATTTAGCCTAAATCCACTCAGCAGAACATAAAAACAAGCTTGTGGGATGTTTCCTTAAAAGACAGTAAATGCATGTAATTCAAGCATCCTTTTATGCTCGCAATCGCCTTTTTCTCAGCGAGAAAATGCTGTTTTGAAGCCAAAGCTTGTATTTGAACAATTTCTGCACCAAACTCAAATAAAACTGTGTCTGCCTTCTTATTTAGCCTAAATCCACTCAGCAGAAACTGAAAATAAGCTTGTGGGATGTTTCCTTAAAAGACAGTAAATGCATGTAATTCAAGCATCCTTTTATGCTTGCAATCGCCTTTTCTCAGCGAGAAAATGCTGTTTTGAAGCCAAGCTTGTATTTGAACAATTTCTGCACCAAACTCAAATAAAACTGTGTCTGCCTTCTTATTTAGCCTAAATCCACTCAGGAGAGACTGAAAATAAGCTTGTGGGATGTTTCCTTAAAAGACAGTAAATGCATGTAATTCAAGCATCCTTTTATGCTCGTAATCGCCTTTTCTCAGCGAGAAAATGCTGTTTTGAAGCCAAGCTTGTATTTGAACAATTTCTGCACCAAACTCAAATAAAACTGTGTCTGCCTTCTTATTTAGCCTAAATCCACTCAGGAGAGACTGAAAATAAGCTTGTGGGATGTTTCCTTAAAAGACAGTAAATGCATGTAATTCAAGCATCCTTTTATGCTCGCAATCGCCTTTTCTCAGCGAGAAAATGCTGTTTTGAAGCCAAGCTTGTATTGAACAATTTCTGCACCAAACTCAAATAAAACTGTGTCTGCCTTCTTATTTAGCCTAAATCCACTCAGCAGAAACATAAAAACAAGCTTGTGGGATGTTTCCTTAAAAGACAGTAAATGCATGTAATTCAAGCATCCTTTTATGCTCGTAATCGCCTTTTCTCAGCGAGAAAATGCTGTTTTGAAGCCAAGCTTGTATTTGAACAATTTCTGCACCAAACTCAAATAAAACTGTGTCTGCCTTCTTATTTAGCCTAAATCCACTCAGGAGAGACTGAAAATAAGCTTGTGGGATGTTTCCTTAAAAGACAGTAAATGCATGTAATTCAAGCATCCTTTTATGCTCGTAATCGCCTTTTCTCAGCGAGAAAATGCTGTTTTGAAGCCAAGCTTGTATTTGAACAATTTCTGCACCAAACTCAAATAAAACTGTGTCTGCCTTCTTATTTAGCCTAAATCCACTCAGGAGAGACTGAAAATAAGCTTGTGGGATGTTTCCTTAAAAGACAGTAAATGCATGTAATTCAAGCATCCTTTTTATGCTCGCAATCGCCTTTTCTCAGCGAGAAAATGCTGTTTTGAAGCCAAGCTTGTATTGAACAATTTCTGCACCAAACTCAAATAAAACTGTGTCTGCCTTCTTATTTAGCCTAAATCCACTCAGGAGAGACATGAAAATAAGCTTGTGGGATGTTTCCTTAAAAGACAGTAAATGCATGTAATTCAAGCATCCTTTTATGCTCGTAATCGCCTTTTCTCAGCGAGAAAATGCTGTTTTGAAGCAAAGCTTGTATTGAACAATTTCTGCACCAAACTCAAATAAAACTGTGTCTGCCTTCTTATTTAGCCTAAATCCACTCAGGAGAGACTGAAAATAAGCTTGTGGGATGTTTCCTTAAAAGACAGTAAATGCATGTAATTCAAGCATCCTTTTATGCTCGTAATCGCCTTTTCTCAGCGAGAAAATGCTGTTTTGAAGCCAATCTTGTATTGAACAATTTCTGCACCAAACTCAAATAAAACTGTGTCTGCCTTCTTATTTAGCCTAAATCCAGTCAGCAGAGACATGAAAAAACAAGCTTGTGGGATGTTTCCTTAAAAGACAGTAAATGCATGTAATTCAAGCATCCTTTTATGCTCGCAATCGCCTTTTTCTCAGCGAGAAAATGCTGTTTTGAAGCCAATCTTGTATTGAACAATTTCTGCACCAAACTCAAATAAAACTGTGTCTGCCTTCTTATTTAGCCTAAATCCACTCAGCAGAGACATGAAAAATAAGCTTGTGGGATGTTTCCTTAAAAGACAGTAAATGCATGTAATTCAAGCATCCTTTTATGCTCGCAATCGCCTTTTCTCAGCGAGAAAATGCTGTTTTGAAGCCAAGCTTGTATTGAACAATTTCTGCACCAAACTCAAATAAAACTGTGTCTGCCTTCTTATTTAGCCTAAATCCAGTCAGCAGAATATGAAAAACAAGCTTGTGGGATGTTTCCTTAAAAGACAGTAAATGCATGTAATTCAAGCATCCTTTTCATGCTCGCAATCGCCTTTTCTCAGCGAGAAAATGCTGTTTTGAAGCCAATCTTGTATTGAACAATTTCTGCACCAAACTCAAATAAAACTGTGTCTGCCTTCTTATTTAGCCTAAATCCACTCAGGAGAGACTGAAAATAAGCTTGTGGGATGTTTCCTTAAAAGACAGTAAATGCATGTAATTCAAGCATCCTTTTATGCTCGCAATCGCCTTTTCTCAGCGAGAAAATGCTGTTTTGAAGCAAAGCTTGAATTGAACAATTTCTGCACCAAACTCAAATAAAACCGTGTCTGCCTTCTTATTTAGCGTAAATCCACCCAGAAGAGACTGAAAATAAGCTTTTGGGATGTTTCCTTAAAAGACAGTAAATGCATGTAATTCAAGCATCCTTTTATGCTCGCAATCGCCTTTTCTCAGCGAGAAAATGCTGTTTTGAAGCCAATCTTGTATAGAACAATTTCTGCACCAAACTCAAATAAAACTGTGTCTGCCTTCTTATTTAGCCTAAATCCAGTCAGCAGAATATAAAAACAAGCTTGTGGGATGTTTCCTTAAAAGACAGTAAATGCATGTAATTCAAGCATCCTTTTATGCTCGCAATCGCCTTTTCTCAGCGAGAAAATGCTGTTTTGAAGCCAAGCTTGTATTGAACAATTTCTGCACCAAACTCAAATAGAACTTTGTCTGCCTTCTTATTTAGCCTAAATCCAGTCAGCAGAACATAAAAACAAGCATGTGGGAAGTTTCCTTAAAAGAGAGTAAATGCATGTAATTCAAGCATCCTTTTATTCTCGCAATCGCCTTTTCTCAGCGAGAAAATGCTGTTTTGAAGCCAAGCTTGTATTGAACAATTTCTGCACCAAACTCAAATAAAACTGTGTCTGCCTTCTTATTTAGCCTAAATCCAGTCAGCAGAACATAAAAACAAGCATGTGGGATGTATCCTTAAAAGAGAGTAAATGCATGTAATTCAAGCATCCTTTTATGCTCGTAATCGCCTTTTTCTCAGTGAGAAAATGCTGTTTTGAAGCCAATCTTCTATTGAACAATTTCTGCACCAAAGTAAAATAAAACTGTGTCTGCATTCTTATTTAGCCTAAATCCACTCAGGAGAGACTGAAAATAAGCTTGTGGGATGTTTCCTTAAAAGACACTAAATGCATGTAAATTCAAGCATCCTTTTATGCTCGCAATCGCCTTTTCTCAGCGAGAAAATGCTGTTTTGAAGCCAAGCTTGTATTGAACAATTTCTGCACCAAACTCAAATAAAACTGTGTCTGCCTTCTTATTTAGCCTAAATCCAGTCAGCAGAGACATAAAAACAAGCTTGTGGGATGTTTCCTTAAAAGACAGTAAATGCATGTAATTCAAGCATCCTTTTATGCTCGTAATCGCCTTTTCTCAGCGAGAAAATGCTGTTTTGAAGCCAAGCTTGTATTGAACAATTTCTGCACCAAACTCAAATAAAACTGTGTCTGCCTTCTTATTTAGCCTAAATCCAGTCAGCAGAGACATAAAAAACAAGCTTGTGGGATGTTTCTTTAAAAGACAGTAAATGCATGTAAAATTCAGCATCCTTTATAGCCAGAATCGCTTTCTCAGCGAGAAAATGCTGTTTTGAAGCCAAGCTTGTATTTAACAATTTCTGCACCAAACTCAAATAAAACTGTGTCTGCCTTCTTATTCAGGCAATCATCTCAGGAGAGACTGAAAATAAGCTTGTGGGATGTTTCCTTAAAAGACAGTAATGCATGTAATCCAGCATCCTTTTATGTTTACAATTTTTCTCAGCGAAAATGCTGTTTTGAAGCCTAAGCTTGTAGATCAATTTCTATTGACTAAACTCAAATAAAACTGTGTCTGCTCTCTAATTTAGCCTAAATCCACTCAGCAGAACATATAAACAAGCTTGTGGGATGTTTCCTTAAAAGACAGTAAATGCATGTAATTCAAGCATCCTTTATTTATCCCTTTTCTCAGCGAGAAAATGTTGTTTTGAAGCAAAGCTCTTGTATTTAACAATTTCTGCACCAAACTCAAATAAAATTGTGTCTGCCTTCTCTTATTTGGCCTAAATCCACCAGGGGACAGACTGAAAATAAGCTTCCAGCGGATGTTTCCTTAAAAGACAGTAAATGCATGGGTTCATCCTTTATGCTCGTAATCGCTTTTTCAGCGAGAAAATGCTGCTTTGGAAGCCTGACTTGTATTGAACAATTTCTGCACTAAACTCAAAATAAAACGGGGTCGAGGGACCTCTTATTTAGCCTTAAATCCACTCAGCAGAACATATAAAACAATCCTTGTGGGATGTTTCTTAAAAGACAGTAAATGGTAACTCCAGCATCCTTTTATTCCAGAATCGCCTTTCTCAGCGAGAAAATGCTGTTTTGAAGCCAAGCTTGTATTTAACAATTTCTGCACCAAACTCCAATAAAACTTCCTGACGCCCTTTCTTATTTAGCCTATATCCACTCAGCAGAAACATAAAATAAGCTTGTGGGATGTTTCCTTTAAAAGACAGTAAATGCATGTAATTCAAGCATCCTTTATGCTCCAGCAATCCGCCTTTTCTCAGCGAAAATGCTGTTTTGAAGCAAAAAGCTTGTATTTAACAATTTCTGCACCAAAGTCAAATAAAAACTGTGTCTGCCTTCTTATTTAGCCTAAATCCACTCAGCAGAGACATAAAATATGCTTGTGGATGTTTCTTTTTAAAAGACAGTAAATGCATGTAATTCAAGCATCCTTTATGCTCTAATCGCCTTTTCTCAGCGAGAAAATGCTGTTTTGAAGCCAAGCTTGTATTGAACAATTTCTGCACCAAACTCAAATAAAACTGTGTCTGCCTTCTTATTTAGCCTAAATCCAGTCAGCAGAACTGAAAATAAGCTTGTGGGATGTTTCTTAAAAGACAGTAAATGCATGTAATTCAAGCATCCTTTATGTCATAATCGCCTTTTCTCAGCGAGAAAATGCTGTTTTGAAGCCAAGCTTGTATTGAACAATTTCTGCACCAAACTCAAATAAAACTGTGTCTGCCTTCTTATTTAGCCTAAATCCACTCAGAGAACTAAAAAAAGCTTGTGGGATGTTTCCTTTAAAAGACAGTAAATGCATGTAATTCAAGCATCCTTTTATGCTCGCAATCGCTTTTCTCAGCGAGAAAATGCTGTTTTGAAGCCAAGCTTGTATTTGAACAATTTCTGCACCAAACTCAAATAAAACTGTGTCTGCCTTCTTATTTAGCCTAAATCCACTCAGCAGAACATGAAAACAAGCTTGTGGATGTTTCTTAAAAGACAGTAAATGCATGTAATTCAAGCATCCTTTTATGCTCGCAATCGCCTTTTCTCAGCGAGAAAATGCTGTTTTGAAGCCAAGCTTGTATTGAACAATTTCTGCACCAAACTCAAATAAAACTGTGTCTGCCTTCTTATTTAGCCTAAATCCACTCAGCAGAGACTGAAAACAAGCTTGTGGATGTTTCTTAAAAGACAGTAAATGCATGTAATTCAAGCATCCTTTTATGCTCAAGAATCGCTTTTCTCAGCGAGAAAATGCTGTTTTGAAGCCAAGCTTGTATTGAACAATTTCTGCACCAAACTCAAATAAAACTGTGTCTGCCTTCTTATTTAGCCTAAATCCACTCAGCAGAACATAAAACAAGCTTGTGGGATGTTTCCTTAAAAGACAGTAAATGCATGTAATTCAAGCATCCTTTATGCTCGCAATCGCTTTTCTCAGCGAGAAAATGCTGTTTTGAAGCCAAGCTTGTATTGAACAATTTCTGCACCAAACTCAAATAAAACTGTGTCTGCCTTCTTATTTAGCCTAAATCCACTCAGCAGAACATAAAACAAGCTTGTGGATGTTTCTTAAAAGACAGTAAATGCATGTAATTCAAGCATCCTTTTATGTCGCAATCGCTTTTCTCAGCGAGAAAATGCTGTTTTGAAGCCAAGCTTGTATTGAACAATTTCTGCACCAAACTCAAATAAAACTGTGTCTGCCTTCTTATTTAGCCTAAATCCACTCAGCAGAACTGAAAATAAGCTTGTGGGATGTTTCCTTAAAAGACAGTAAATGCATGTAATTCAAGCATCCTTTTATGTTTCGCAATCGCTTTTCTCAGCGAGAAAATGCTGTTTTGAAGCCAAGCTTGTATTGAACAATTTCTGCACCAAACTCAAATAAAACTGTGTCTGCCTTCTTATTTAGCCTAAATCCACTCAGCAGAGACTGAAAATAAGCTTGTGGGATGTTTCCTTAAAAGACAGTAAATGCATGTAATTCAAGCATCCTTTTATGTCTAATCGCTTTTCTCAGCGAGAAAATGCTGTTTTGAAGCCAAGCTTGTATTGAACAATTTCTGCACCAAACTCAAATAAAACTGTGTCTGCCTTCTTATTTAGCCTAAATCCACTCAGCAGAACTGAAAACAAGCTTGTGGATGTTTCTTAAAAGACAGTAAATGCATGTAATTCAAGCATCCTTTTATGTTTCGAATCGCTTTTCTCAGCGAGAAAATGCTGTTTTGAAGCCAAGCTTGTATTGAACAATTTCTGCACCAAACTCAAATAAAACTGTGTCTGCCTTCTTATTTAGCCTAAATCCACTCAGCAGAACATAAAATAAGCTTGTGGATGTTTTTAAAAGACAGTAAATGCATGTAATTCAAGCATCCTTTTATGCTCGTAATCGCTTTTCTCAGCGAGAAAATGCTGTTTTGAAGCCAAGCTTGTATTGAACAATTTCTGCACCAAACTCAAATAAAACTGTGTCTGCCTTCTTATTTAGCCTAAATCCAGTCAGCAGAGAACTAAAAACAAGCTTGTGGGATGTTTCCTTAAAAGACAGTAAATGCATGTAATTCAAGCATCCTTTTATGTTTCGCAATCGCTTTTCTCAGCGAGAAAATGCTGTTTTGAAGCCAAGCTTGTATTGAACAATTTCTGCACCAAACTCAAATAAAACTGTGTCTGCCTTCTTATTTAGCCTAAATCCACTCAGCAGAACTAAAATAAGCTTGTGGATGTTTCTTAAAAGACAGTAAATGCATGTAATTCAAGCATCCTTTATGCTTCAATCGCTTTTCTCAGCGAGAAAATGCTGTTTTGAAGCCAAGCTTGTATTGAACAATTTCTGCACCAAACTCAAATAAAACTGTGTCTGCCTTCTTATTTAGCCTAAATCCACTCAGAGAGACTGAAAATAAGCTTGTGGGATGTTTCCTTAAAAGACAGTAAATGCATGTAATTCAAGCATCCTTTATGTCGTAATCGCTTTTCTCAGCGAGAAAATGCTGTTTTGAAGCCAAGCTTGTATTGAACAATTTCTGCACCAAACTCAAATAAAACTGTGTCTGCCTTCTTATTTAGCCTAAATCCAGTCAGCAGAACATGAAAACAAGCTTGTGGATGTTTCCTTAAAAGACAGTAAATGCATGTAATTCAAGCATCCTTTATGTCATAATCGCTTTTCTCAGCGAGAAAATGCTGTTTTGAAGCCAAGCTTGTATTGAACAATTTCTGCACCAAACTCAAATAAAACTGTGTCTGCCTTCTTATTTAGCCTAAATCCAGTCAGCAGAGACTGAAAATAAGCTTGTGGGATGTTTCCTTAAAAGACAGTAAATGCATGTAATTCAAGCATCCTTTATGCTCGCAATCGCTTTTCTCAGCTTAGAAAATGCTGTTTTGAAGCAAGCTTGTATTGAACAATTTCTGCACCAAACTCAAATAAAACTGTGTCTGCCTTCTTATTTAGCCTAAATCCAGTCAGCAGAACATAAAATAAGCTTGTGGGATGTTTCCTTAAAAGACAGTAAATGCATGTAATTCAAGCATCCTTTTATGCTCGAATCGCTTTTCTCAGCGAGAAAATGCTGTTTTGAAGCAAGCTTGTATTGAACAATTTCTGCACCAAACTCAAATAAAACTGTGTCTGCCTTCTTATTTAGCCTAAATCCAGTCAGCAGAACATAAAAATAAGCTTGTGGATGTTTCCTTAAAAGACAGTAAATGCATGTAATTCAAGCATCCTTTTATGCTCGCAATCGCTTTTCTCAGCGAGAAAATGCTGTTTTGAAGCCAAGCTTGTATTGAACAATTTCTGCACCAAACTCAAATAAAACTGTGTCTGCCTTCTTATTTAGCCTAAATCCACTCAGCAGAACATGAAAACAAGCTTGTGGATGTTTCCTTAAAAGACAGTAAATGCATGTAATTCAAGCATCCTTTATGCTCGCAATCGCTTTTCTCAGCGAGAAAATGCTGTTTTGAAGCCAAGCTTGTATTGAACAATTTCTGCACCAAACTCAAATAAAACTGTGTCTGCCTTCTTATTTAGCCTAAATCCACTCAGGAGAACTGAAAACAAGCTTGTGGATGTTTCCTTAAAAGACAGTAAATGCATGTAATTCAAGCATCCTTTTATGCTCGCAATCGCTTTTCTCAGCGAAAATGCTGTTTTGAAGCAAAGCTTGTATTGAACAATTTCTGCACCAAACTCAAATAAAACTGTGTCTGCCTTCTTATTTAGCCTAAATCCACTCAGCAGAACTGAAAATAAGCTTGTGGATGTTTCTTAAAAGACAGTAAATGCATGTAATTCAAGCATCCTTTATGCTCATAATCGCTTTTCTCAGCGAGAAAATGCTGTTTTGAAGCCAAGCTTGTATTGAACAATTTCTGCACCAAACTCAAATAAAACTGTGTCTGCCTTCTTATTTAGCCTAAATCCATCAGCAGAACTGAAAATAAGCTTGTGGGATGTTTCCTTAAAAGACAGTAAATGCATGTAATCCAAGCATCCTTTTTATGACAGTAAATCGCAATCGCTTTTCTCAGCGAGAAAATGCTGTTTTGAAGCCAAGCTTGTATTGAACAATTTCTGCACCAAACTCAAATAAAACTGTGTCTGCCTTCTTATTTAGCCTAAATCCACTCAGAGAGACTAAAATAAGCTTGTGGATGTTTCCTTAAAAGACAGTAAATGCATGTAATTCAAGCATCCTTTTATGCTCAAATCGCTTTTCTCAGCGAGAAAATGCTGTTTTGAAGCCAAGCTTGTATTGAACAATTTCTGCACCAAACTCAAATAAAACTGTGTCTGCCTTCTTATTTAGCCTAAATCCAGTCAGCAGAACATAAAAACAAGCTTGTGGGATGTTTCCTTAAAAGACAGTAAATGCATGTAATTCAAGCATCCTTTTATGCTCGAATCGCTTTTCTCAGCGAGAAAATGCTGTTTTGAAGCAAGCTTGTATTGAACAATTTCTGCACCAAACTCAAATAAAACTGTGTCTGCCTTCTTATTTAGCCTAAATCCACCCAGTCAGAGACTGAAAACAAGCTTGTGGGATGTTTCCTTAAAAGACAGTAAATGCATGTAATTCAAGCATCCTTTATGTCAGAATCGCCTTTTCAGCGAGAAAATGCTGTTTTGAAGCCAAGCTTGTATTGAACAATTTCTGCACCAAACTCAAATAAAACTGTGTCTGCCTTCTTATTTAGCCTAAATCCACTCAGAGAGACTGAAAACAAGCTTGTGGATGTTTCCTTAAAAGACAGTAAATGCATGTAATTCAAGCATCCTTTTATGTCTGCAATCGCTTTTCTCAGCGAGAAAATGCTGTTTTGAAGCCAAGCTTGTATTGAACAATTTCTGCACCAAACTCAAATAAAACTGTGTCTGCCTTCTTATTTAGCCTAAATCCAGTCAGCAGAACATGAAAACAAGCTTGTGGATGTTTCCTTAAAAGACAGTAAATGCATGTAATTCAAGCATCCTTTATGCTTAATCGCTTTTTCTCAGCGAGAAAATGCTGTTTTGAATAAAAGCTTGTATTGAACAATTTCTGCACCAAACTCAAATAAAACTGTGTCTGCCTTCTTATTTAGCCTAAATCCAGTCAGCAGAACATGAAAACAAGCTTGTGGATGTTTCCTTAAAAGACAGTAAATGCATGTAATTCAAGCATCCTTTTATGCTCGTAATCGCCTTTTCTCAGTGAGAAAATGCTGTTTTGAAGCCAAGCTTGTATTGAACAATTTCTGCACCAAACTCAAATAAAACTGTGTCTGCCTTCTTATTTAGCCTAAATCCACTCAGAGAGACTGAAAATAAGCTTGTGGGATGTTTCCTTAAAAGACAGTAAATGCATGTAATTCAAGCATCCTTTTATGCTCGCAATCGCTTTTCTCAGCGAGAAAATGCTGTTTTGAAGCCAAGCTTGTATTGAACAATTTCTGCACCAAACTCAAATAAAACTGTGTCTGCCTTCTTATTTAGCCTAAATCCACTCAGCAGAGACTGAAAATAAGCTTGTGGGATGTTTCTTTAAAAGACAGTAAATGCATGTAATTCAAGCATCCTTTTATGCTCGCAATCGCTTTTCTCAGCGAGAAAATGCTGTTTTGAAGCCAAGCTTGTATTGAACAATTTCTGCACCAAACTCAAATAAAACTGTGTCTGCCTTCTTATTTAGCCTAAATCCACTCAGCAGAACATGAAAATAAGCTTGTGGATGTTTCCTTAAAAGACAGTAAATGCATGTAATTCAAGCATCCTTTTATGCTCGCAATCGCTTTTCTCAGCGAGAAAATGCTGTTTTGAAGCAAAGCTTGTATTGAACAATTTCTGCACCAAACTCAAATAAAACTGTGTCTGCCTTCTTATTTAGCCTAAATCCAGTCAGCAGAACATAAAACAAGCTTGTGGGATGTTTCCTTAAAAGACAGTAAATGCATGTAATTCAAGCATCCTTTTATGTCGTAATCGCTTTTCTCAGCGAGAAAATGCTGTTTTGAAGCCAAGCTTGTATTTGAACAATTTCTGCACCAAACTCAAATAAAACTGTGTCTGCCTTCTTATTTAGCCTAAATCCAGTCAGCAGAACATAAAACAAGCTTGTGGATGTTTCCTTAAAAGACAGTAAATGCATGTAATTCAAGCATCCTTTATGCTCGCAATCGCTTTTCTCAGCGAGAAAATGCTGTTTTGAAGCAAGCTTGTATTGAACAATTTCTGCACCAAACTCAAATAAAACTGTGTCTGCCTTCTTATTTAGCCTAAATCCACTCAGCAGAACATAAAATAAGCTTGTGGATGTTTCCTTAAAAGACAGTAAATGCATGTAATTCAAGCATCCTTTTATCTCAGAATCGCTTTTCTCAGCGAGAAAATGCTGTTTTGAAGCCAAGCTTGTATTGAACAATTTCTGCACCAAACTCAAATAAAACTGTGTCTGCCTTCTTATTTAGCCTAAATCCAGTCAGCAGAATATAAAAACAAGCTTGTGGGATGTTTCCTTAAAAGACAGTAAATGCATGTAATTCAAGCATCCTTTTATGCTCGTGAATCGCTTTTCTCAGCGAGAAAATGCTGTTTTGAAGCCAAGCTTGTATTGAACAATTTCTGCACCAAACTCAAATAAAACTGTGTCTGCCTTCTTATTTAGCCTAAATCCACTCAGAGAGACTGAAAATAAGCTTGTGGATGTTTCCTTAAAAGACAGTAAATGCATGTAATTCAAGCATCCTTTTATGCTCGAATCGCTTTTCTCAGCGAGAAAATGCTGTTTTGAAGCCAAGCTTGTATTGAACAATTTCTGCACCAAACTCAAATAAAACTGTGTCTGCCTTCTTATTTAGCCTAAATCCAGTCAGCAGAACATAAAAACAAGCTTGTGGGATGTTTCCTTAAAAGACAGTAAATGCATGTAATTCAAGCATCCTTTATGCTTTCAATCGCTTTTCTCAGCGAGAAAATGCTGTTTTGAAGCCAAGCTTGTATTGAACAATTTCTGCACCAAACTCAAATAAAACTGTGTCTGCCTTCTTATTTAGCCTAAATCCACTCAGCAGAGACTGAAAATAAGCTTGTGGGATGTTTCTTAAAAGACAGTAAATGCATGTAATTCAAACATCCTTTTATCCCTTTTCACTGCGAGAAAATGCTGTTTTGAAGCAAGCTTGTATTGAACTCTGGGGGTCCACCAAACTCAAATAAAACTGTGTCAGCGGACCTGAAAATAAGCTTGTGGGATGTTTCCCCACGCCCCCTCAGCTGAGGCGGGGTCAGCAGGGACTAAAAACAAGCCTCCAGCGGAGTTACCTTAAAAGTCCTAAATGCATGGGGTCCGAGGGATCCTTTATCCCGACGCCCGCTTTCTCCGCTGGGGTCCGAGGGACCCCGACCGCTCCAGCGACCTTACCCACGCCCCTGCCCTCGCGGGGTCAGAGGGACCCCCGCTCCATTTAGCTACCCAAGTCCCTCCGCTGGGGGTCCGAGGGACCGACGACGCCCTCCGCTGGGGGTCCGAGGGACCCCGCAGCTCCAGCAGACCTTCCCACGCCCCCGCGCCTGCGGGGTCAGAGGGACCCCGCCGTCAACTCCGCTGCGGGTCCGAGGGACCCCGACGCCCCTCCTCTGGGGGTCCGAGGGACCCCGACCGCTGCAGTCTGAGGGACCTTCCCGACGCCCCTCCGCTGGGGGTCCGAGGGACCCCGCCAGCTCCAGCAGACCTTCCCACGCCCCGCGCTGCGGGGTCAGAGGGACCCCGGCCGCCAACTCCGCTGCGGGGTCCGAGGGACCCCGACGCCCCCTCCGCTGGGGGTCCGAGGGACCCCGCCAGCTCCAGCGGACCTTCCCGACGCCCCTGCGCTGGCGGGGTCAGAGGGACCCCGCCGCCAACTCCGCTGCGGGGTCCGAGGGACCCCGACGTCCCCCCTCCGCTGGGGGTCCGAGGGACCCCGACCAGCTCCAGCAGACCTTCCCGACGCCCCCGCCGCTGCGGGTCAGAGGGACCCCGCCGCCAACTCCGCTGGGCGGGTCCGAGGGACCCCGACGCCCTCCGCTGGGGGTCCGAGGGACCCCGCCAGCTCCAGCGACCTTCCCGACGCCCCTCCGCGGGGGGTCAGAGGGACCCCGCGCCAGCTCCAGCGGACCTTACCCGACGCCAACTCCGCTGGGCGGGTCTGAGGGACCCCGACGCCCCTCCGCTGGGGGTCCGAGGGACCCCGCCGCTCCAGCGACCTTCCCGACGCCCCTCCGCGCGCGGGTCAGAGGGGCCCTCGGGTCTGAGGGACCCCGACGCCCCCTCCTCTGGGGGTCCGAGGGACCCCGACCGCCAGCGACCTTCCCGACGCCCCTCCGCTGCGGGGTCAGAGGGACCCCGCCGGCTCTAGCGGACCTTACCGACGCCCCTCCCGCTGCGGGTCTGAGGGACCCCGACGCCCTCCGCTGGGGGTCCGAGGGACCCCGCCAGCTCCAGCGACCTTCCCGACGCCCCGCGCTGGGCGGGTCAGAGGGACCCCGCCGGCTCTAGCGATCTTACCGACGCCCCTCCGCTGCGGGTCTGAGGGACCTTCCCGACGCCCCTCCGCTGGGCGGGGTCTGAGGGACCCTGACCTGGGCTCAGACTCTGCACGCCTGCTGTGGGGCCTCGGGACCCCAGGATAGAGGACATTCTCGACCCTGACTCGCGCCGGGCGCGCGCCTCCCAGGGGCCTGGCGGACCCCGGGACATCGGGATGGAGGACCTTCTCGGGCCTGACTCGCGGCCCCGACGCCCCGCCTCCTCGGGCCTCGCGACCCGGGCTCGAAACCTTCCAGGGCTCGACTCGCCGCGCCCCGACGCCCCGCGCCCTCCTCGGGCCTCGCGACCCCGGGATCGTAAACCTCCCGGCCCTGTTCAGAGAGTCCGGGACGCCCTGCTCCCACGCGAGGCCCGTGGCCTCGGGTCGGAGGGACCCGGGGGAGGGATTGAGAGTAGGGAGGGAGGGGGAGAGAGAAAGAGAGAGAGAGAGGAAGAAGAGAGAGAGAGAGAGAGAGAGAGAGAGAGAGATGAGAGTTCAAGAGCATGCGCCGGGCCGGGTGGGTCGAGGGGGGGAGAAGAGATGGGGAGGAGGAAAGATGGGGGGGAGGACAGATGGGGTGATATGGGGGAGGAGAGATGAAAGAAAGAGAGATGAAAGAAAGAGAGAGAGGACGCGCATGCGCGGGGAAACAGCCCCGGTGGACGCGCGAGGTAGAGGGTGCGCGAACAGCCCAAAAACGACTTTTGGGCCAACTCCCCCGTGTCGAATACGGCTCCCTTCCCCGAACACGGCTCCCCCCCGGGGTATCGATTTAAAACACCCCGGCGACACCGAGCGAGAGCGAGCGACACCGAGCGAAGCGACACCAGGCCAGCGGGTGGCACGATGAGTGGTGGTATGCCCCGTGAGCCGACGCCAGAGGACAGACACAGTGGAGTAGAAACTCATGCGTGGGCGTTAATGTTTTCAAATGCAGCTCTATTGACTTTGCTTTGGACAAATCTGCTGTGCGACCACTTTTGGTCGTGGTCTTGTGAACGGCGTTGCAAAGCTGCTCTTCTGGCAGTTTCTCGCTACATTTTACATCCGCCACGTGAATGAACACCGAGCCTTTTTCGCATCGCGCCCCGAGTCGCAGCTCGAGGACAGACGCAGTGGGGTAGAAACTCAGGCGCGGACGTTAAAGTTTTCAAACGCAGTTCTATTGACTTTGCTTTGGACAAATCTGCTGTGCGACCACTTTTGTCATGTGTTGTGAACGTGCCTTACAAAGCTGCTCGAGGCTCGCTCTCCCTACATTTTACATCCGCCGACGGAGTGAATGAACACCGAGCCTTTCTCTTTCACCGCTGCCCTCGAGTCGCTGCTCGAGGCTCGCTCGCCATTTTACATCCATCACACGGAGTGAATGAACACCAACCCGCGAGCCTTTTCGATTTCACCGCGCCCTCGAGTCGCAGCTCGAGGACAGACGCAGTGGGTAGAAACTCAGGCGCCGACGTTAAAGTTTTCAAACGCAGTTCTATTGGACTTTGCTTTGCACAAATCTGCTGTGCGACCACTTTTTGTCATGTGTTGTGAACGTGTTTACAAAGCTGCTCGAGGCTCGCTCTCCCTACATTTTACATCCGTCACGTGAATGAACACCGAGCCTTTTCGATTTACATCGCGCCCTCGAGTCGCAGCTCGAGGACAGACGCAGGGGTAGAAACTCACGTTAAAGTTTTCAAACGCAGTTCTATTGGACTTTGCTTTGCACAAATCTGCTGTGCGACCACTTTTTGTCATGTGTTGTGAACGTTTTACAAAGCTGCTCGAGGCTCGCTCCCTACATTTTACATCCGCCACGCGGAATGAACACCGAGCTTTTCTCTCTTTCACCGCCGCCCTCGAGTCGCTGCTCGAGGACAGACGCAGTGGAGTAGAAACTCAGACGCGGACGTTAAAGTTTTCAAACGCAGTTCTATTGACTTTGCTTTGCACAAATCTGCTGTGCGACCACTTTTTGTCATGTGTTGTGAACGTGTTTTACAAAGCTGCTCGAGGCTCGCTCTCCCTACATTTTACATCCGCACACGGAGTGAATGAACACCGAGCTTTTTCTCTTTCACCGCGCCCTCGAGTCGCTGCTCGAGGCTCGCTCTTGCTACATTTTACATCCGCAAACGGAGTGAATGAACACCGAGCCTTTTCGCTTTCACCGCTGCCCTCGAAGTCGCTGCACGAGGCTCGCTCGCTACATTTTACATCCGTCGCACGGAGTGAATGAACACCACCCGCGAGCCTTTTTCGATTTCACCGCCGCCCCGAGTCGCTGCTCGAGGACAGACGCAGTGGGGTAGAAACTCAGGCGCGCCGTTAAAGTTTTCAAACGCAGCTTTATTGGAATTTGCTTTGTACAAATCTGCTGTGCGACCACTTTTTGTCAGGTGTTGTGAACGGGTTACAAAGCGCTCTTCTGGCAGTTTCTCGCTACATTTTCCATCCGTCAAACGGAGTGAATGAACACCGACCGCGAGCCTTTCCCGATTTCACCGCTGCCCTCGAAGTCGCTGCTCGAGGCTCGCTCTCCCGATGGCCGTTATTCGCCGTGCCTCGGTCCCATCCTCCTGGCCTCGAAACACGCCACGACATCGCTCCGACGGGTTGATTCCAGCTTGCAGAAGAAGGCGCTTTAGGTCAGATTCCACAACGGGATCCAAGACCAGCGCCTTGACAGCGGGTCGCCCCAGCCGCTTTCCACCAGGGTCGCGGTTAACGTTGTCTCGCCGAACAGCCTGCCGCCTCTCTCCGACGGTCGTTTACACGCGCCTCCTCTCGACACGGGCTCGCCAGCCAGAACACTTCGCCGAACAGGCCCCACCCGGCCCTCGTGACTGGATCTCCCGGCGCTGGCCCACGACCACGGGATCACCGTGGACCTGACAGGTGTTTGCACGCGGGCCGACCAGGCGGGGGTAAGGTCTAGCGATCTCCATCCGACCTTCTTCGCCGACCTCCAGCACGCCTCCCGGCGGTATCCCGTGGCGCCGCTTCCTCGACGGTCACACGGTACCGCTTCCTGCACCCCGCGAGGGACGGGTTCTCAGGCGGTCGGCGATCATCACGCCGACTTATCATCGCCGGACTCTCTCCCGCGAACGGCACGCCGGGTGAGACACGGAAGGGGACTCGATGTTGAATTTTTTTGACGGTTCACACAGAGGTTGTCGAGAGGTGTCGCACCTTTGATTTGAACGCCTTTCCACCTCTCCCCACCACAGCTCGCCCTCCGAACCAGACCGGCCACAGCGAGGCGCCCGCCTTTGTCGGAGGGACAGGCGATGGCGCAGGGCTTGCCGTGCTGACAGTGGCCGACCGTGTCGTGGACCTCTAGATGTCCACCTATTGAAGCAACCCTGAAATGAAAGATGTCTACTAGAGGCCTTATTTGCTACCTAAGTCCACAATCTGTTCTGGATTACAAAGAAGGGGACCTTGGGGGTTTTTCTGGTCCCGATTTCATCATGCTCCTTGGGCACGGAGACCTAGATGAGTTGTGCTCACATCTGCAGGTCTATCATGCCTACCGGCCCTTTTCCACCATCCCAAGGGAGGAACTTGGGCTTTACGGGAAAGCTGCTCCCATTCTCCGCACCCTGAGAGATGATCACAGGTCATCGCGCTACACGCCCTCACTTGGTGTCCCCTGGAGGGAAACAGAAGGGACGTTTGGAAGATGCGCATGGACAGTATGAAACTGCACAAACGCACAAGCGGCGACATCACGCACGCGCACACCTCTCTGCAAGAGGACGTGGAAACCTACTTCCGCAACTCAGCGTTCACGGTGATTTCCACAATGGTTGGTCGACAGATCCGATCTTCAAGATAAGTTTCTACCCTCGCCACGCCGCTGTGTTCGTGACAGAGGGGAGATACGACCGACTGCACTGGATAGAAGCTGCTCAGCTGCTCAACACGGCGGCTTTGGTGAGCCTGCCCAATCCTGCACTCCCTCGAGTGGCTCAGATCACTTGATCCAGAGAAGACCCTGGATTTTTCGGCTGCCCCAGTCCAACCCCTTCGCAGGCTTCACGCCAGACGCGACGGCCGCGGACGCCGACACGCGGAACAACACGAAGATACAAAAATGGCATCCGAGGTACCGACCGCCCGTGTGAGCGAGAGGGAGCTGCTTGTGTTTGGCACAGTGACTAAAGGCACGAACGCTTTTTTTTTTGTATTTTTGTGTGAACAACAATTAAAAACGTTTATGTTGACCACATGCTGACTCAGTGATTTCCACATTTCTTGGGTGGGTTGACAGTACAGAGATGGGAGACAACACAGACGAGGCGACATTTTTCCGCTATTTTAGCCCAGAATTTTTTTTTCCCCTATCGCTTCTGTACCCATAGGTGCCCGCTGACTCGCTTTCTGATGGCTCGCCGCTTGACACGGTTCACGAGTGCCCGCCTGTCACGCTGCGCTGCCCTTATGAATGGGTCCAGATCACTGAGATGCGCTGAGGAAACCGTGTTTTCTTTGCATGTGATGTACGAAATAAACTGACAAACTGTGAAAAACGGAGTGTTGTGAACCGTGATTTCTGTGCCTCTGGTGATGTACTGCTCAGATCCTCGCAAACTGACGACAGAATGTTTCCAATAAAACCGCGCACTAAAAGAGGAGAAAAAAAGACCCATTCCAAGCGCCATCGATCTGTTACCGCTTATTCATTTCCTCACGAGTCACGCACATTGTGCAAACACGATGATGAAGACAACGATAGACGATCACGACGACGACAACAGCATCGCCGCCTGACATTTACCGACGCCGTTACACGCCGAATGGCAACAGGCGGTTTCCAAAGAGCTCGATGGCACCGCCGACTCGATGACCCGCACGCGACTCGCCGCCGCTCACATGAACCCGCTGGATTGCGAATAGTAAGGATTCCCACTGCCCCTGCTGCTGTAGTAGAAGCGTTGTCCCGGAGGAGTTTGGGGCAATGGCGATCTCGGTGGCGCCCTTGCGGCTGCCCGCGCGACCTCGCCTTGTTTCTCCTTGAGCACGGTGGACGGAGGACCATGGTGACAACGCATATGGCGTAGATGACGATGTTGAACACGCGATGGCGCACTCCATGTTGTGCAGCCTGTGTTCGCCTTGGATCAGCGGCCTGTACAGCAGCTCCATGCAGCCCGCGACGACGACATGAACAGCTCGACGCTCATCACGATGAGACAGGCGAACACGGTGCGGGTGCTCTTGCTCGCCTCGCCCGGAGTCGCCCATCTTGGCGCTTGCTCGGGCGCGAAGAAGCTGAGCACTATGCTCACGACCATGGCCAGGCAGCCCAGGGTGATCAGGGCTATGCCGGGCGTGAATGTACGCGCACTGCACCGGCCTGCCCCGCCGGGCGCCCGCCGCGCCACCGCCGATCCCCTGGTGCCGTGCCTGCTGTCGATGAAGTACAGGATGTTGTTGGGCATGGTGAGAAAGCCCACGATCAGAGAGGTGATCACGGCTATGGCCGCGCCCAGCTTTCCCTGAAGCGGCCGCGCCAGGATGGAGCCGGGCGAGCGGACAGCTTGCTGCCGAAGAGCTCTTTGCCGGTGGAGATCAGAGAGTCGGAAGCCTCCCGCGATGCCGCCCTGCCACGCTGCATGTCGGTCCCGCGCCGGAGACACCGACCAAAGCGGTTGTGTCTGCTGTGCGTTATGTCACACCTTAACGGTTGTCGCCTCCGCTCACGTGGTAGTATGCCGCGAAAGGGAGGCGCGCTGGCGACGAGTTGGCCCGCGCCGTGGGGAGACGGGAGTCCCGAGCGGAACATTTAATACGATGAAGCTCGAGCCCGCCGCCGAAGTTCGAACTCGGCGCGCTGCGGTGCGCCAGGTCGGTCGCGACCACCGCTGGTACGCCGCGGCAGGGCATCACCAAGACCCTGGACTCGATCGCTGGTTCCAGGAAAAACGCGCGCCACAACATGATATGCATGGATCTGTTCGCGAGGATCCTACGCGACCTGAACGACAACCCCGCACTCGCCCGCTGGCTGCTCGAGCACGTGGTCAACCTGAACGCCCGAGTCCAAGGTCGCCGATTTCAGGGCAGCGCTACTGAGGCTGCTCAAGCATAAAGCGCTGAGCCTGAAAAGCGCCAGGCGCGCTTTGGGACGCCAACCGCCTGTCGCCGAGCATAGGGATTGCGTGGACGCGCAGTGCAAAGACGTGTTCAACGGAAAGAAGAGCGCCGACGCAGGTCGGGCCCGTGTCTCGCGCGGATACTGACTCAACTGCAGGCCCTGCATCTGAGCCCCATCTGCGCCGACTCAAGGTGGCCGGGCTCCCACTCCCGACCGATCCGGGACGGCGGCGGCGCGCCGCTACACGCATTCACAACGGGTGCGCCAGGGGCTGCCGCCGCTGCGCCGGACGCGACGCTTTTACACGGAAGTGGACCTGGTGGCCCACGACATGGTGACAAACACCGCCGCGCTGCTGGAACTCAAGACCAGGAACAACGACGCCTGGACGACGCCACCCTGTGGCGCTACAACACGCAGCTGTGGCTGACCTGACCATGTTCTCGCCACGCACCCGAGCGCGGGCGGAGCGATCCAGCGCGCCTGGTGATAATCAGACCCGGACGAGCACGGTGACGATAAGGAGCTGCATGAGGCCCACGGTGTCCAAGACGCCGCGCGACAAATTCCCGTGGCTGAACTGCCTGTGTCCGCAGGTGCTCAACTGCCTCACGCCCGCCATGCGGAACATGAGGGTAGGGACCCGCTTGAATTGGCCCGCGGACGGCCGGAGGAGAAAGCGGAGCGGCGTGGACCCGAGCGACCTGTGCTTCAGGAACATGATGTTCAACCAGGAGAAGGCCAGGGTCTCGCCGCTGTCGCCGAGAGGAAGAGCGCCGAAAACTGAGACGGGCGCGCCTCCGACGGGCCGGGATCGGCGGGGAGGCCCGCCACCGGGCGTGGGGAAATAAAATCGCGGTAATTCCGGCGACCAAGAGCGACTAACTAAACGGTGGTCTGCGTCGACGCGCGAGGAGGCCCCGAGAACGCCGACCATGGGGCTGAAACACCGAAGCGATTCACGCGATGCTCGCCAACCCGACCTGGCGCTCGGCAAGTGCTCGACGAACCGCTGGAGCGCCAGGATTGGATTCTGATAGACCATCTGATGGTGATTCACAAAGTCAAAGAGAGCGACTACGTGGAAAGCGAGCCCGCGACGCCCGTGCTGAACATGGCCAGGACACTGGGCGCGCAATTACATGCCGGAGGGACCTCGCGCCGCCCGTGGTGCTCGTGGAAAGACGGCCCGGCGCCGCAGAAGCCGAGCGTGAGAGGGATCAGGTCAGCGCGCGACGCCCCGCACGAGTTCTGTAAGCGCCACCTGGGCGAGATAGAGTACGCGGCGATGAAACTCCTCGCCGACGGGCATGAAAGAGAAGCTTTTCCTGGTCACCGGGCCGAGTGGGGTCACGGAGAGAGCTCGCCGGTCGTCCGCCGGACTCGACGGCGACCTGGTTTTCACTTCAGGTACCTGGATTGCAGGGAGCTCGAGGAGGACCGCCGCTACTCGCCGCGCCGACCTCTCGCGGCAGTCGCGGGCCGGAGGAGTTCTCGGACCTGGACCCGAGCACTGCGACGGTGAGATCCGCAGGCCCCGGGACTCTCCGGCTATTCGGTCCACCTTCGCCGAGCCGACGAGCGAGAGGCTGGCGACGTTACGCGAGGGCGCAGAGGGGGTGCGGGGCCCGGCCGACACGCTGCTGGTGGAGCTGGCTAACGCCTTGGAGGGAGCCGTGACAGTGTGCACGGGAGACTCGACCTAGTCGCGTTCTCACGCCAGCGGGAGGGAAGGTCTGACTCTGAGACTGACAACAGGAGCTATCGCGAGGATCGGGCGATGCACGACTCGCCTTCGGGAGCTGCTCGAGCCGAACCCCGAGAGAGCGCGTGGCTCGGTCTTCCGCCCGAGACGCGAGCTCGAGACGGTCGCCCGAGCCCTGTGCGACGGCAGCTCGAGACGGCGGGCTGCTGCCCCGCCAGGAGCTGCACGAGGACTTCGAGCGCATCCTGAGGACCACGGGGAGCCTCGCTCAGATCAGAGGCGGTCGACTACCTGTACCGGGCGCGCCAGAGGCCCGCTCACGTGGCCTTCTTGGGCAGATTCTTTGAGTCCGACGCGCGGAACGACCTGAACTCGCTCGCGCTGGAGTTACAGAAACCTAGGGAGCGCAGCAGCGCGAACGCCGTCCGCCACGTGTTCAAACGCCAGCGACACCGGCGAAGCGACGCGAGGAGACGCCGACTCGAGCCGCCTCATCGCAGAAGAAGAAGAGAAAGCGCCGGGCGCGACCCCGCAGCGGGCGGACGGAGCCGAGGCGATGCTCGCGAACCGAGAAAACGGGTCACGGTCGGCATGGCGCGCATGGCTAAAGCGCACGCGGAACGGAGCCGCGCCCAGGGCCAGCCACGCCGGTTCCTCAGGTTGTCTCGGTCGGGCGACATGTTTCGCGCGCGGAAAACGGCAGTCGCGGGCGCGACGAGAGGGTTCGCGCGAGCGGTGCTGTTCATGGCGCCCGCGGACCGACTACAGCGTGACGCCGTGGGTCTAGGGATCAAGCGGCTGTTGACCGGCGCGTGGCGAACCGAGATCTTTTTTCGCCGTGGCGCGCGCAGCTCGAGAGATCGCTGTGGGCGCCGCCCGACGGAACGCGAGAGGAGGCTCGAGAGCCGCCGACTTTCACGGCATGGCCGTGGCGCCGCCGGCTTCACTGGGATACCGCCAAGATCCGAGACAAGCACTGGACCGTGCGAAATGCGATTGATGTTCAGGACTCTGAAATACGCGGTGCGACCTCTGGGCGCTGAAGAAGCCTCAGATCGCCCAGAGTACGGCTTCTCCGCACGATGACGGGTGGCGCGCTTCCTCGAGAGAGCCGGAAGCCCTTCCTTCCCCACCCAGCCCCTGACGACTCCCGCTGACTACCTCGGAGAAAAACTTCGCATCGCTGTCTGTACGGACACGGATTTTGTGCTTGCTACTTGGTTGCAGTGCGATACCATGCAATAAAAACACATACTGTCGCATAAACGGTCTGTTTATTACACCGACAGAGGAACAGAGAAATGAAACCACACGCCACTCTAAAACTTATGTACGTTGGTTGCACAGATGCTTCTTTTTGCGCAAACGCCGCCTGGGTTCACAGAGCGCCAAAGGCGGTCCCGAGTACCTGGCCCGGGTTCACACTAACAGGGGTACAGAGAAATAAAACTCGGGCGATCACACACATCACTGTCTATATGGACACGGATTTTGTGCTTGCTACTTGGTTGCAGTGCGATACAATGCAATAAAAAAAAAAAACACATACTGTCGCATAAACGTGTTCGTTTATTACACCGACAGAGGTACAGAGAAATGAAACAACGGGCGGTAACACACACCAAGCCAAAACTTATGTACGTTGGTTGCACAGCTGCTCCTTTGCGCAAACGCCGCCTGGGCTCACAGAGCGCCAAAGGCGGGCCCGAGTACCTGGCCCGGTCCACGGCGCCAAACGCTGGCCCAAAGACGCATATTGTACGGCAACGCACAAGCTTCACGGCGCCGGGTTTCGCCGCCGACGCCGGGTTTTCGTGAGAGCGACCTCAGGAATCGACAGGCCTCGCCCGGTTTCCTTACCCATGGGCAGCGTGACTCGCACGCCCTTCGGTAGAATTAGATCGGTCGATCAGCACGCCCAGCGACATGATGCTCGAGGATGCGATCCGACCGTGGTTCTCGGGTTCAGGATACACTGATGTAACACGCCCTCCTCCACGCCTTGCTCCCGTAGCACGCTTTTGACCTTCGCTGTCAGATGCATCCGCGGGGAGGCTCTTTTCTGACTAAAAACAGACACCGGAGAGGAACGTGATTTCACGGGATTTCACTCACAACCATTGCTTTTGGAAAAGAACAACAGCGCCGTTTACTGCTGTTACACATGTACTCACCCATCTTTCCCTGGGGCCTCGCTCTACCAGGTCCTCGAATAGGCAGGGGTTCACAGTTTTCAGAATGACCAGAAAGCTCGCGAGTCCTCCGTCGCCAGGCACAGCGCTACCATTACGCGCATGTACCTGACCGGATTGGTCGAACCGCGCCATAGCGAGGGGCTTCGGCAGCATCATCCTCCCAGTAGTCCAGCAGGCCCTCCACGAACGTGTCTTTCGGCTATGTCGCGGCTTGCATTTTTCCAAAAGTCCCTGTCGCCCTTGCGGTTTCCCAGAAGCTCGCGCCACCATGGCGCCGAACTGGGTTTTGTTGCAGGCGATGGCTGCGGTACTGGGAGATCTCGCGGGCGCCACGGATTCACAGGTATCCTCGAACGCGCCTGGGGAGTATTTTGTGTGAGAGACAGCGCCTCCTAAGCCTAGTGGAATCAGTGGGTTGGCCGGAGCTGCACCGCTGGCAGAGAAAACGGTTGAACGGTCCGACCGCAGATAGAAAGGTCCGACCGCAGATAAAAGTCCGACCGCCCCGAAAGGTCCGACCGCAGATGGAAAGGTCCGACCGCAGATAGAAAGGTCCGACCGCAGCTAGAGAGGGGGCGTGGCTCGACGTTAAGAGGCGCGCCATGTCGCAGCATTTCACGGCCATTCAGGTAGCCAAAGCGAAACGCAAATTGATCGGATATTCGCGCGACCGACCGGGAAGAGCCACGCACAGATGAGTCCTCTTCGACCCAGAAGACGATAGCGATAATCTGTCGGGCCGGGCGAGACGGGTCCGACGCGGACCGATAACGCACACGATGACAGTGAACGCAGATAGCGTGAAGGTGATGGAGACCAAGGAGGAGAAGAAATAGAAACAGAGGTACAAGCAGGAGTACAAGAAGAAGGCAAAGGTGAAGGGGACAGTGAAGAAGTAGGGGACGATGAAGAAGTAGGGGATGATGAGGAAGAAGAACAAGAAGTGGGGACGATGAAGAAGAAGTGGGGAACAATGAAGAAGAAGAAGAAGAAGAAGTGGGGGACGATGAAGAAGAAGAAGTAGGAGATGTTGAAAAAGAGGAAGAAGACGAGGAGGAAGAAAGTGAAGAAGAGACAGAGGGGCAGCGAGCGCTCACGTACCCGACAAGTTCCTGTCGAAAACGGCGAAATCGAATGGTCGCCGCACCGCCGAAAAACCCGCCGAGATGACGTGCCCAGATACCCCGCCGGTCCCACGGCGGAGGCGATCGCCGCGCCCGGGACATACTGTCCTCTTTTCTGCTGTTTTTCACGCGGAGCTACAGAAGCTCGTGATTGCTGGCCACCAACCGAAAGGGCTCGAGGACGCACGCCCGCAGAACTGGAAGCCGATGGACTAAACAGACCTGAGAGCCTACGTGGGTCTGCTGATCTTGGCGGGCGGTACCGATCCCGAGGCTAAGCGGCCGCTAGCCTGTGGAACGCTGGAGTGCGGGAGGGCGATTTTCAGGGCGACCATGTCTCTGAAAGAGTTCTACCGCCACCGAAAATGCTGAGGTTCGGATGACCGGAGTCGAGGCGCACCGGCGAGAGGTCTTCGGACAAACTGGCGCCATCCGAGAGGTGTGGGAGATGTGGTGCGAGCGGCTCCCTGCCCTCTACGACCCGGTCCCGACGCGGACGGTGGATGAACGCATGGTTCCTTCAAAGGTACGGCACGTTGCACCTAGCCTCCCTGACTGACCCGTCCGCGCATATGTCGCGCTCATCTCCACGCTCTGCTCTCAGGGCGATGCTCCTTCCGCCAGTACATGCCCAGCAAGCCGACCAAGCACGGACTCAAACTGTGGGTGGGCGGCGACGCAAAAACTAGCTACGCCTGGAGGATGCAGGCGACACCGCAGACCCTGTCCTCGGCGCGCCGAGAAGAACCTCGCCGCGCGGGTCGTGATGGACCTGACTCGGGGCTGGAGCATCGCCTGGTCACGGCGACAACTTCTTCACGCCCCACGGTCTCGCCGCGCGCTCCACCGCAACAACCTGTCTTTGCTGGGCACCATCAGGCGCAACAAGCCCGAAGTTGCCATCGCAGTTTCTTCTGCGCGACGACGAGAGGTGTTCTCGACGGTTCGCGTTCTCCGAACTGGCCACCCTGGTGTCCTACGTGCCCAGAAGGAACAGGACCGTGTTGCTCCTGAGCACCAGGCATTCGACGCCCGAGATCGACAGCCGGCGCAAGGACGGAAGCCTCAGGTGATACTGATTACAACCGCACAAAAGGCGGCGTGGATAACCTGGACAAGCTGCTTGCTGCTTACAGCTGCAGGAGAATGACCGAGCGCTGGCCCGTTGCTCTGTTCCACAACATCCTCGACGCGGTCGGCGCACAACGCAGACGTGATATGGAGGGAAACGCACCGAATGGATGCCCGGAAGCGCAACGGCAGGAGGCTTTTCTTAGAGCAGCTGGGCAGAGATCTGGTCACGCCGCCATAATGCGTAGAGAACATGCGCCCGAGCAGAGTCGCCCAAGCGCTGATGAGCGATCAGAGGAAGCCACCGCCAGACGCCGAGGCCCCTCCGCCTCGGACAAGAGAAAGCGATGTCAACTGTGCCCGAGACAGAGAGACGCAAAGACACGCAACGCGTGTAGGGGTTGTCGGAAATACATATGCAGCCAGTGCACCCTGCCCTTCTGCCTCGATTGCGCGCAGATGGAAGATGTCTAATTGAACTTTACTGCAAAGACGATGTGTTTCATACACTCGTCTCGAGGCCAGCATTCGATCCATCAAGTAAAATAAGCCCCGGTTCCGAAGTCATGCCGGGGGATCAAAGTGTGTGCATTTCGTAAATGTATTTTTTACAGACTTGTAATAAAATGTGCTCTGTGACAAAAGGAGTGTGCGGTCGCAGTATGTACACGCACATTTTTTAAAGTAAAAAATTACGCACAAAGATGTATTGCAGAGACTCTTTAATTCAAGGAAAAAAACGCCAAATGCATTTCGCGGCATCTCAGTGAATTCAGTTGAGATCTAGGCTACCGCAGGCCTCTGTCACAGGCACTGGGGTAAATGCGAGTCATCGGTTCAGTCAATTCCGCATTCGACCAGGTCCTGTCTCGCCATGGCCATGAACGGCAGCAACTGCATGAAGATAGACGGTGGTTCTCCACGCCGCGGGTCAGGGTTGGGTGCGGACATCGAGTGGAAATCCACTATCAGTGATGCGTCGCCCACGGTTTCCCAAACAGCGTATGCTGTCTAGGTGCACGTAAAGCAAACTGTTCTCACCGTGCATATCTGAACTGTGTACCGGTAGGCCTTGGGCTGTACGGCCTGTATGTCACGCACCAGCTCTTTGACCGTAGCGTGAGCCTCCCCGAGCGCACGACTCGAACAGTCGATCCTGCTTTCTCGAGAGTTGCTGCTGAACATGGCAGAGTGCTCCTTCGCGCTTAGGACCCGATCAGACAGCCGCGCGCGCCGCCCTTTGACGGGCGAAAGCACACATGTTGAAACGAAAATCCTTGAGAGGGATGGAGCGGAGCACATGCCCCTGTGAGCCAGCACGCTCGTACCCTGTCGCTCCACGTGATGTCGATGTCGCTGTAAATGATCGCGCTCCCGCCGCTCCCAGCGAGGGCACGGGCGCACGCGACCTTACCCCGAGCGAGGCCGCGTCGCGCAACACAGCGAGCACATTGTACGCTTGCTTGATTACTCCGAGGCGCAGGTAGTCCATGAGATTCAGATCGGCGCTGTAGTTCTCCTGGTACATGACCTCGGCAGGGCGTCTTTCAGGTCCCGCTCCAGGTTCAGCACGACGATGTTGGGTTCGCGCCGAACTGTGACAACATCCTACGCTCTTCCTCGAGCGGAAGGTTCAGCGACGAGTACACGATCATGAGCGGATGCGTTGCTTCTCCAGGAACCTGGCGTTGGACTTGATCTTGCTGACATAGTCCAACTTACGCCCGCCTTGGGTAACGCGAACGCCCCGTCAAGATACCGGAGCCGAAATGGCCACCCAAGTGTGGAACAGCACTTTGGGTTTCAGCATTTTATACTCGGTCGTAATCGGCCCGGAATTGGCGACGATAAAAGCCGCACCAACCCCAAGGTGTTCTCCGCGATCTCGACATCGCGCACCGCCTGTGGACCCTTTTGCTCGCACGCTACCCTTTCGCGTGGGGAGTTAATATTGACATTCGCTTGCATTTTCACCACCACGCGGTTAATGACACCCGCCTCCTCTCTGAATAAGATCACAAGCGTGGTGGTCGATCCGCTCCCGGTGAAGTAGACATCCCCATTCCCCAGTGAAATAAACACAAGAAACGATACAGCCAGTGAGACCCTGATGGTGTTGCACACTTTTGTTTATTCGAATCACATATGTATTTTTCGCTTGACGAGACAGAGGAGCCCCAAAGTGTTTTACACTCAGACACAGACACTTCAACCCAAAGGCATCCTTTTTACGACAACCCAGTGGCATTCATTTCCCTAGACTTCACTGAAAGACGATGACGATCTTGCGAGCGACTCGGGCGCCGCTGCCGCACCGCCCCTCGAGTCCACGCTCACGGGCCTCCGTAGCTGACCGTCAGGTAGAAGAGAGCGACGAACCCAGCGGTCATAAACCCTGATCCGCCTCCCCGTATCAACACGGACGCTGCCCCTAGAGATCACCAGATCTCCGCCCTGGCCACCCCAAACTCAGTTTGCTTTTCGGTACGATCACGCCGTTGGGCGGTCTGTACCACTCATGCTGGCGGTCCCCAAATACCATCCTCCAATGGGGGCACGATGCTTTGGTCCAGGCAGACAAACGTGTCTATGATCAGAGAGCCCTTGACGGTAGATTGCGCAGACCCCGAATCTATCGGGCTTGATCTTGGTGTAGCCCGCCTGCTTATGCTCGTGGCAGGAGCGAAATTGACGCCTCCTTGAGGATCGGCGAAGTTGGGCGCCAATATCAATACGCCTTTTATCTCTGTGGCTGTGCAGGTAGTCCTTCTCCGTAGACTGTCACACCGGGCGCTGTCCTGGGTCGAGAGGTGAACACCCAGATCCTCGCCATGTCCTGGTCGAATTGAACGGACGGACCCTTGACACGCAGGACGCCACCCTTGATGGTCACGTGATCGAGCCCCAAACGGACGCTGGATCCGCCTCTGGATATCACCAGGTCCGTAAAGGAGGATTCGGCGGTGTCGGCCGGCGCAAGCGCACGCTCGATCTTGGCGCAGGTTAGCGTGAACGGTGTTGCTCACAGACCCTTCGACCCTCAGGTTGCGGTACACGCGCTGTACGAACGGACGGTCCGCTTTGTTCTCCAACAGCATGTCCACAGACACCGAAGTTGTTGTACACGCACCACGCGCGGCCTCTTCGGATTGCGCTTCCTAAAAGGGACGCTTGGCCCGCGCCTGATTACCCCCGGCCCTTAGAGGAGGATTTGTGCGGTCCACCGCAGGCGAGCGCCGCCGCCGGGTTCTCGCGGAAGTCTTCCTAGAACGGACGCTGGATCTGTCTCTGAATATCCCCTGGCCCTTAGAGGAGGATTTGGTGCGGTCACGGGTTCTTGCGGTAGTCAGACAGCCTTCGATCATCAGGTCGCCCTCTTCAACGCAGCGCTCGCCCATGTCGTTCTTCAGGCCGAGGCCACACGGTCAGCCGGAACACTCTGGTCGGGCGGGATTGATAGCTACCGCGTTACGCGATGTCAGGTGCTTGACGGTGCTAAGTGATGGAGACGGGTCTATCGCTAAGATATATAGACCTCGACTTCTCTAAGAGCGCCCGACCGCACTGTCCGACCGGTACTCAGAGAGTCCGACCACCCGCAGAGCGCCCAACCCCACCTCAGACCATCCGACCGTAATCAGAGCGCCCGACCGCTATTCAGACCGTCCGACCGCCCCTCAGAGAGTCCGACCGCCTCCGTCCGACCGCCACTATGAGCGCCCGACCGCCTCAGATCGTCCGACCGCTACTCAGAGCGCCCGACTGCTGCGCCCGACCGCCCCTCAGATCATCCGACCGTACTCAGAGTGTCCGACCGCTGCGTCTGACCGGTATTCAGAGCGCCCGACCGCTATTCAGAGCATCCGACCGCCTCAGATTGTCCGACCGGTACTCAGAGCATCCGACCGTACTCAGAGCGCCCGACCGCCACTCAGAGCGCCCGATCGCTTTCAGATCGTCCGACTGCACCGTCCCGACCGGTACTCAGAGAGTCGCAGAAACCGCCCCACCGACGGATGCTCGAGCGCGGTCGGACTCTCTGAGTGCTGGTCGGACGGTGCAGTCGGACGTTACGCGCTTCTGTTTGACGCCCCTCCCTATTCCCCAGAGCTGTTATAGAGCAACTTGATAGCCGCCACACACTTTGACCAAGGTGTATCACCCCAAAGTGTACAGCGAAAGCTCCTCAAGAGCCTCGTCCGAAAGATGGCACGCGCTGCACCAGGCGCTGCAGTGGCACTGACTGTGTTTCTAGACAAGGTTTTTACAGGACTGGGCCAAACCCAAGACGTGTTATACTTCACAACTTGACAGGGAACGGGAGAATCTGATGCCTCACGTGAATGCTATCAAGGAACAAGCCAACTTCTTTCCCAAGAACAGACTGGTGGTGGACGCTGGGACCATGGAACACGTGGAAAAATACAGGTTCTTTGGAAAACACTAAAGTTGTCATGGACCTGATGCGGACGTGTTCGCTAAAGCCAAGGCAAGGGTGACAAAGGAGAAGGATCCCAGAGTGGCGCAAGAATTAGACCGCTTTCTACGATACGCTACAAGAGATGTACAACGAGTTCAGAGGTAACAACTTTTACGATCGGCCTCAGATATCATGCGCCACGCTTCTTTCGCGCATACTCTGGACGGCCGATCATTTGTGTATCACGACGCCGGACGCTCGATTCAAACCCTTGTCCCAGGACCATACCGCGGACCTGACATCTGGTGCAGCCGTGAAGATAGCCATGATAACTTCCACCAAGCGCACAGATCGGTCCTTGGAGAAGCAGCTGTCTTTCGTGGAACCGAAGTTACTTCTACTTAACGCAGGCCCGAGGAGTACCCGGACTACACCCAGTTCAACTCAGATTTGATCCTAACGCGGAAAGCCGCGCTACAAAGACTGGCGTTGGTTATCGGGTTGGAGCAGTTGAGGACCATCGCCGCAAGCCGAGTAGCGATGGTTGAGAGGATCGTGGGGAAACAAAAAAAAAATAAAATGACTTTACACGGCGGTTCGCGCAACCCACCCCGGAGGGGCGAGATTCATAGTACCTTCTCAAACCTCTGTGTTGCTTCACAGACGACGTGCCCCCTGTGGCCCGAGTACACCCGACGAGGCTGAAAACTGCTTATGTGGGTGCCATAGGCCTGAACCCTTTGGACGTTGTACTCGCAAAAGAGATGGAAGCTACATGGGCAGCTGCTGGTCCGCATTCGCCCTACGTAGAGATGAACGGTGAGAAGTTCATCAGACGGGATACGGCGCTGTTCTCCGGACCCTTGTTCTTAAAGGTGATATGAATACCAGGAAGCTGTTTCTGTCCAACTGTGCGCTCAACCCGCCGACGCCGGGCGGTGTCTCGACAAGACGCTCAGAATTGGTTCGTGACTCGAAAAGTGACCATCTGGATGTGCCGTGTACACTCTGGAAGAAGAAGCTGCCATCGCGCTCCCAGACGGCTCCCCTGTCTTCGCTGGAGCACTCCGGACCCTCCAGGCCCGAGCTGACTGAAGTCGAAACACCGGTCAAAGCCAATCCTCCGGTCGAAACGGGTCTCTCGGACATCCCCGCTCCGGAAGTGCACGCGCCTGCTGCACCCGAGGTAAACGTGGACGTTAGCACGCTGTCGCTTGGTTTCGACAGAGAGCCTCACGCTGTAAACCCAGAGACAGGACCCGAGGCTTTCAACGAAGGCACAGCGGCTTGCGGGAGCCACAGCAAGCGCAGACGCAGGGCGAGCTCGCGCTGCTCCTTGTACGACGAGGAAAACTTTTCTGTCGCGCACGACGACGGTCGGTTTTTGTTCAAAGAAAAGTGGCCCGTGACTTACGAGAGAGGACGGGTCTCTGAAGATGACGGTTGAATCCAGTGTGGGCGCCGCGAATGACATCGTTCGAGTGACCGCAGACACACCGACGGCTTTGGTGAAGGCCTTTGTGCAGAAGCGAAGGAATACCGTAGAGCTGGCTCGCACTCCAGTTGGAGGAAATCATGAGCGACCCGGCGGAACTCGCCGTGAAAGCCATGATGACCGGCCCAGGGTCTCATCCCGGCGATCGCGTCGAGCCGTGAAGCGCCTGGCTCTGGCGTGACGCCCGCATGGCCACGAGTGGCCCTAAGTCGCAACTCAGCCATCAAGGCGTGGGTCCTCGGAGCGCGAGCCCACGGAGTGTTGACCAACATCGGTGCCCTGATATACGGGGACGCCACAGTGAGGACCTTTGCCGCCTTGGATCTCAGTCAGACCGTGAATGGCTTCTTGGCTCACAAACTGGCTCGGTACGCAAAGACCAAGGCTCTGGCGGAGACGTTAGAGCTGTTGGCTGACAACCCCCTCATGAACTTGGCTGGCACGGCGGCTAACGTTTTCTTTTTTGCTCAGAACGTCCGCAACGTTGCCGAAGGACACCACAGTCCCACCGACTACTACTGGTTGACGAGATCATCGATGCAGATGCTGAGCCTGGTGTTTGAAAGCCTGAACGCTGCGATGCTGCCCATGGTGTCCGTGGACATTCTACTACGACTTATTGTTGCACGGGTTCGGATTGTTTCCCGGCGGGTCTTCAGGATGAACTATTGATGCCCGTAGTGTCACCCCAGACGACGACGTCTAACTATACCACTACCCGGTGACTGTTACAGCTAAAGGGTTTGGGATAGCCGCCCTGAAGGACAGAGAAAGCGGTCGGTACGAAACGCCCGAGGGACTGGATCTTCATTCCAGGCTGGACAATGTCAATACTGTTCGAATGGTGTTGAGTAAAGAGGTGACTGTGGTCTTCAAGGATCAGTTTTCAGGGATAGAGAGGGACATACCCGCTCACTACGGTGAAGTGTTTTTGAAAAGAGGCTACGACGACGAAGACCTATTGATTCACGGTGTTGAAATGATGACTCCTAGTTGGTAGTATTCTGACGCCTATATACTTGCCGCGCTGTCTGTATTGCACTCTCACCGATAAATGTAATGGACCAAAGCGCCGTGGTTGCACTCTCACCAAACCAAAGCGTTGTATTGCACTTTCACCAATAAATGTAATGGACCAAAGCGTTGTCACTGTTGTGCTCACCGCTTGTACTGCTGCCATAGTTGTCAGTTTTACTGTTCATAATCCGAACCAGGTCTTATGACAATTGCACGCTCCCATTGAACAAGTCTGGTGTGGGTAAATACACCTGCCACTTTGCGTGGTGTCTGATCACAGTAATCCCCATCCATCCATCCCCTGTTCACAAGGGAGTAAACGCCTTCTGAGACGTAATGGGGCGCCACGCCCCTATTCTGGAGACGTAATATGGCCCTCACGCTGTGCAATTTGCCATGCGCGCGCGCGCAAGCCGGGTTTGTGTAATCACAAGGAACCCAAGATGTCGCGCACTAAACCGTGGCAAGCAGAAGTGTAGACAATTAAGGTCCCGCAAATCGCCAGCGAGGCCCAAGGCGGGCAGCCTCTTTTCGCCGGCTGAGCTCTGAGTGAGTGACTACCCGTGGCAGTAAGAATCGGCATCACAAACATTATGCGCCAAAGCACTTTATTGTACACAGGCAGAACAAGAGGACGATATGTGTGCGAACACTTCACCAGTAAGAAACAATCACACGCACGCCATGACACACATGACAAAGAGTACAAGAATAATATCAAAGTTTTAAAACCATCATTGTAACGCTCATATCATTAAAAAGGTATAAAACCAACATGGGGTGGACACAGGCCGCTCTGCGGCAGATCATAGAAAGCAGTAGCTGAGATCGGCTCAACACCCGCATGCGCCAATAACAATAAACACTGGTGCCAATTACACAAATCTGTGGCTGGATGGAGCCCCGGCACGCCGACCCTCCCGCTTTGAACCACTGTTCCGTAGAGGGTTGGATCAAACGTTTCCCAGAACCGGGAACCCTTCTCTATTCTTGCCTTCCTACAAAACTGTCCGATATCCGATGTGGGTTCACGCTGTGTGCCTGACGGAGGTTATCGCCCTTCTTCCTCAGACACAACCGTAGCACAGCACACAGCAAGAACAGCCGCGATCAGGGTCAGAGCGACGGCAGAGATTGCCACGAGAACCCGTGGCGCCCCCAGAACGAGTCCTTGCTGTCTTGATACAGGTCGCGACCGCCGCGACGCGTCGCTTCCTCTTTGAGAAGAGCGAGTATACTGGAGTAGTCGACCTCCTCGCCTGTCTCCATTCCCGCTCGATGGTTTGTTCTTCCTCTTCGCTAAGAGGATGACCAGTGAGCTCAGCCAGGGCAATCAGTCCACCGCTCACGCTCTTCGTGAGAAGTTGTTTGCCACTTTGAGGATCTGATCCACGGTCGCGATTTTGTTGTCGGGCACGCCGACGGACTTGGCCAATTTGGTGATGGTGTCTTTGTTGCTCATCACCGCCGCCCGATAGCGCCGCAATCCCTTTGGTCTTGCCCGGTGGCAACTTTCTTCACGGCATCCAGCCCTTTCTTCAGCTTCTCTACCGCCGAGGCCTTCGTGTCGATCCCAGACGCCGCCATCGCCACCTTCCCGAGCTGACTTTAGCGGATCCGGCGAGACCTCGCATTTCGAGGATCTGCACTGTTCGCACAACGCCACCAGGCAATCTTTGAGAGTCTGGCTGGTTTGACATTGCGCCGCCTGAGCGTTTTCCTTTCCCGGCATTTGTACGATACCGCCTTCTCATCCGATCCGTAGCTCCGCAGCGAGTCCCTCCAGGCTCGAGGTGAGGATTCTGCCGCGGTCATCCTTTTGAGTATCCCCTGAACAGCCTCGTGTCATCGCAACGTTGCACGCCACAGGCCTGGCACACCAGTCGCTTGTAGTCCTTGTACGGATACGGTCTTACGGCAGACCCGTCCACGGTGACGGCCTTGCCGTTCAGACACTTTGCGCTGTAAGTCTTCGTGCTTGCGCTGGAGCCGGAGGCAGAGCACAAGGAGCTGAGGCATAGAATCGTGTAAAGCAGCGTTTTCTCCATGGTTGCGATTTAGGCAGGATCACCCTGATTGTCCGTAGGTGAAAAAGGCGTTCAGTGACAGCCACTGCCTCTGTACTGATCTTATGTTCTCAAATCTGTGGAAAGTCCCTAACGGGACGGCCTCTGTGGCGGTCGGACGGTTACTGGGGCGGTCGGACGCTCTGAGGGTCGGTCGGATGCTCTCAGTAGCGGTCGGACGGGGCGGTCGGACGCTCTGAGCGGCGGTCGGACGCTCTGAGCGGCGGTCGGACGCTCTGAGGGTCGGTCGGATGCTCTCAGTAGCGGTCGGACGCTCTGAGGGTCGGTCGGATGCTCTCAGTAGCGGTCGGACGGGGCGGTCGGACGCTCTGAGCGGCGGTCGGACGCTCTGAGGCGGTCGGACGCTCTGAGGGTCGGTCGGATGCTCTCAGTAGCGGTCGGACGTTCTGAGTGGCGGTCGGACGCTCTGAATGGCGGTCGGACGTTCTGAGTGGCGGTCGGACGCTCTGAGTGGCGGTCGGACGCTCTGAATGGCGGTCGGACGCTCTGAGCGGCGGTCGGACGGTTTCTGGGTCAGTCGGACGCTCTGAGTGGCGGTCGGACGCTCTAAATGGCGGTCGGACGCTCTGAATGGCGGTCGGACGCTCTTAGTATCGGTCGGACGCTCTGAGCGGCGGTCGGACGCTCTGAATAGGGGTCGGACGCTCTGAGCGGCGGTCGGACGCTCTGAGCGGCGGTCGGACGCCCTGAGCGGCGGTCGGACGCCCTGAGCGGCGGTCGGAGGCTCTCCGTGGCAGTCGGACCCGTGGACCGAAACCTAAGCAATCGGGGGTTTTCCGTGAAACTCGGTATAGATATACACCGAGTTGTCACATCGGCCTTGTGTCAGAGGTGATTTTTGAGTTTCTGGAATCAGCCAGCTTTCCATCCAGCGATGGTGAAGACATACATGTCTATGGTTATATCGCTGTGTATAGCCACCGGTCTTGGCTGCGTCAGGGACCACCAGGGCTGCTGCATGTGCTCGCCGGGTTACAGGATAAAGGCTGGGGGCACCTGCCAAGATCCGAAGTGCGAACCCTGCGGGTTAAACGAATATGTGGATGATTACAACAGGATGACGATATGCTCGAGACAACGCTACTGCGATCCCAACAAGAATTTTGTGTACCGGCAGGATGAGACAACGTTGCATATGTACCACATGTATTCGTGCCACGGATGTTCTTCCGCTCCCGTCCAAGAAATACACGACCAGACCATGAGACAGCTGTATGCGAGCAACCTACACGAGGAGCTACCCCTTTGCCACAACGCAGGGTCTTCGTCTCACACTGCATCCCCTGTGCGACCCGGGAGAGGAAGATAGCACTGCGGTTTTATGTCGGACGGGCGCACGCCCCGTTACCTTAACGGAAGCCCGACTGGCCCGCGGACTACGAGCCCACTCTTATTCTGTATAGCCCCAACAAGGAGCTGGAGTGCGTGTGTAAAGCCGATTCCATTGCTCAAGCGAAGAATGCATCACCTGCATTCCGCAGGACGAGTCCACGACGCCGCACGCGGTCTCCACGAACCCGCCGACTCGAGGGGAGACCTACTCTAAGTTGACCATCTTTTCCTGTGTGCCCTAGGTACGTTTGCTTTGGTCCTGACTTCAGGCTTTGGTCTGGCGCTCATTCGCAAAGGGGGACTACGGGTCTGATCACAGACTGCGAGCGTGGATGTCTTGTCAGATTGTCGGCTGTCGGGACTGCGCGAACGGGCGCCATGGCGCGCCTGACATCCGCACCGCCGCCCGTATCTCGACGGCGACGAGATGCGAGGAGGAGAACTCGCCCGCGCCGAGGCGCACAAGGATCAGACGCAAGCTCATCACCGCGATCGCAGTTCTGACTGTGACCCTGGTCCTGGCGAGCGCGGTCGTTGCCGGGCTCTGTACGGAGCGGACCGGTTGCTGCTGATCTACTGCGAATCGACCATCTCCGTACACCTTTCCGCTGGGCTACTCTGTGACGAGTCAAGGAGTGGGACACTCGGAGGCCATAGGTCTCTCGGCTTGGACAGATGCGGCGACAGAACGAGTTCACGGTGCCCGCCCGAGTCAAATTTCACAAAGCCATCAGGTGCTTCAAAGGCAGCAAGCAGTATAAGAGAGCGCCCGCCGGGCCTCGCTCAAGCAAGGAGTCTCAGGGCTCCAAGGATTCAAGTCCGACACGCCGGAGTGTCGGCGTCCTCGGTGGGCGCCACGGCCTCGGTGGAAGTGACATTCAGCAAGACGGACGCCGCCGAGAGGTCGGTGGAGAGATCCGTGGCCTTGAGCGAAGGTGTCAGTCTCGCTCGCCGCCGTCAGATCAATGCCAAGTGGGCAACGCCATGGTTTCGCTCTTACGAACCCAGCTCTGCGTTACGCCAAGCCATGGAGGAGCTCAACGCGACCCGGGGCGGATCAAGAATTTCTGGACACCTGGGGCTACGGGTTCGTGAGCGAGGTCGAAGTCGGGCGGATACTACAGCTCCTTCGAGGTGTTCTCCACCTGCAACAAGGACGCCGAAGAGAGCTTGGACGACGCTGCTGAGCGCTGCAGAGAGACGGGCGCAAATTTCAAAGTTGAGGGGTTCGGCGCGGGGGCCAGCGCGGGAGGGAGCACGGCCCGATGCGACACGCGGGGGCTCTCGGACTCTGAGAGGAAAACGTTGGCCTCCATATCCAGAGAGTCTCGCACGCAAATCGGAGGGGACAATCTCGGAGGAGAGGTCGACTGGGAGAGTACGCTCAAGATGAACCCGCACCCGCTGAGGATACGCGTAACCCCATTTTTAACGCCAAGGGCTTCTCTCCACGCGGTCGAGCTACTGAAGCTCAGGGCCGAGAAAGCACGGCTCTACCCGACAAGTTTTTGGCCGAGGGGCGCCGAACATAGTGACTAAGCGCTGCTGAAAGGGAAAGGAGTTACGTACATTTCAGTTCCATAGCTGTATGGTATTTTTTTAACAAATCTCTATTTTACGATCCACACGTTTTACAATGTGATCCATTGCTACATCTGCTGCGTGTAGTATTTGCTTGTAATAAACCTAAAGTGTTCATGTATCTTTTGCTGCGTTTTCATTTTGTTCACACCTAATTGCACAGAAGCGGTGAGGCTTTCCTACAGACCTTCTGCTCACACGGTTTGCTTTGTAGGAGTAGGGACTCTATCACTCTGGCAAACCCTCAAAACAGTTGTTGTGTTAGGTAGAGTCCAAAAATGAACCTGGTAGTGTCAACGGTTTATTGAAAGAGGCCCAGCGGGACTCCACCAGTGCAGAAAGACAGGACTCTGTGTGACACCAGTACAGAAAGGCGAAACTGTACGCTGTACGAAACAATTTAATTCAGCAAAGCATTCAAGTCGGCAAGCAGTAAGACAGTACACTGCGTGTAGCGATTCATTGAACAAGGCATATTTGAGAACCGCAGGTTTGTTGTACATCAAAACATATCAAATACATCGGCAGCACGGTCCGAGACGCATCGCGTGCGCCTCCACGACTTAGATCTGGGTCCCTGGTCGACCGAGCCCAAACACTGAGATCGAACCCCGATCGCCGAGGCGCCACGCTGAGATCCCAGATTCAGCATTCATCTCCCGTCACGCTCAAGGTCCTCCCTCGATCAGATCTCCGCGGGGAATCTTGTGAAACAGTTCAATCAAGGCCTCCCTCGAGTTGACTCTTCTCCTGCGCGAATATCGTCGCCACGTCTCTCCTCAAATCCAGCCCGTAGAGGCTTTGCGACATCGGGGAACCGCCGCCGTTTCCATTCCCGCTTGCCAGGAACCACTTGAACATGCCAAATTCGCCTCGGCTCAGCTCGCCGAGGTACGCCAGGATCTCCGTGGACGGACATGTCGCCGAACGTAGTCCGGTCCGACCTCGCCCTCCTCGCGGCCCCGTCTGACTTCGCTCTCCTCGCGGCCCCGTTCATTCGCCCGGCGTACGGCCACGTCGGGCCCATGACCACACTGGGGACACAGAGGCACACCGGCCTGCTCGGCTCCGAGACTCATCCCTTTCCCGTTCCCCTCGCGCCCAACTCCGTCACGATGGTGAAGACATACATGTCTATGGTTATATCGCTGTGTATAGCCACCGGTCTTGGCTGCGTCAGGGACCACCAGGGCTGCTGCATGTGCTCGCCGGGTTACAGGATAAAGGCTGGGGGCACCTGCCAAGATCCGAAGTGCGAACCCTGCGGGTTAAACGAATATGTGGATGATTACAACAGGATGACGATATGCTCGAGACAACGCTACTGCGATCCCAACAAGAATTTTGTGTACCGGCAGGATGAGACAACGTTGCATATGTACCACATGTATTCGTGCCACGGATGTTCTTCCGCTCCCGTCCAAGAAATACACGACCAGACCATGAGACAGCTGTATGCGAGCAACCTACACGAGGAGCTACCCCTTTGCCACAACGCAGGGGTCTTCGTCTCACACTGCATCCCCTGTGCGACCCCGGGAGAGGAAGATAGCACTGCGGTTTTATGTCGTGACGGCGCACGTCCTCGTTACCTTAACGGGAAGCCCGACTGGCCCGCGGACTACGAGCCCACTCTTATTCTGTATAGCCCCAACAAGGAGCTGGAGTGCGTGTGTAAAGCCGGATTCCATTGCTCAAGCGAAGAATGCATCACCTGCATTCCGCAGGACGAGTCCACGACGCCGCACGCGGGTCTCCACGAACCCGCCGACTCTCGAGGGGAGACCTACTCTAAGTTGACCATCTTTTTCCTGTGTGCCCTAGGTACGTTTGCTTTGGTCCTGACTTCAGGCTTTGGTCTGGCGCTCATTCGCAAAGGGGGACTACGGGGTCTGATCACAGACTGCGAGCGTGGATGTCTTGTCAGATTGTCGGCTGTCGGGGACTGCGCGAACGGCGTCATGGCGCGCCTGACATCCGCACCCGCCGGCCCGTATCTCGACGGCGACGAGATGCGAGGAGGAGAACCTCGTCCGCGGCCGAGGCGCACGAGGATCAGACGCAAGCTCATCACCGCGATCGCAGTTCTGACTGTGACCCTGGTCCTGGCGAGCGCGGTCGTTGCCGGGGCTCTGTACGGAGCGGACCGGTTGCTGCTGATCTACTGCGAATCGACCATCTCCGTGTACACCTTTCCGCTGGGCTACTCTGTGACGAGTCAAGGAGTGGGACACTCGGAGGCCATAGGTCTCTCGGGCTTCTTGGACAGATGCGGGCGACAGAACGAGTTCACGGTGCCCGCCCGAGTCAAATTTCACAAAGCCATCAGGTGCTTCAAAGGCAGCAAGCAGTATAAGAGAGCGTCCGCCGGGGCCTCGTCAAGCAAGGAGTCTCAGGGCTCCAAGGATTCGAAGTCCGGACACGTCGGAGTGTCGGCGTCCTCGGTGGGCGTCACGGCCTCGGTGGAAGTGACATTCAGCAAGACGGACGCCGTCGAGAGGTCGGTGGAGAGATCCGTGGCCTTGAGCGAGAAGGTGTCAGTCTCGTCGTCGTCGTATCAATGCCAAGTGGGCAACGCCATGGTTTCGTCTTACGAACCCAGCTCTGCGTTACGCCAAGCCATGGAGGAGCTCAACGCGGACCCCGAAGGGCGGATCGAAGAATTTCTGGACACCTGGGGCTACGGGTTCGTGAGCGAGGTCGAAGTCGGCGGATACTACAGCTCCTTCGAGGTGTTCTCCACCTGCAACAAGGACGCCGAAGAGAGCTTGGACGACGCTGCTGAGCGCTGCAGAGAGACGGGCGCAAATTTCAAAGTTGGGGTTGGCGCGGGGCCAGCGCGGGAGGGAGCACGGCCCGATCGCGACACGCGGGGCTCTCGGACTCTGAGAGGAAAACGCGTTGGCCTCCATATCCAGAGAGTCTCGCACGTGCAAATCGGAGGGACAATCTCGGAGGAGAGGTCGACTGGGAGAGTACGCTCAAGATGAACCGTACCCGCTGAGGATACGCAGTAACCCCATTTTTAACGTCAAGGGCTTCTCTCCACGTGCGGTCGAGCTACTGAAGCTCAGGGTCGAGAAAGCACGGCTCTACCCGGACAAGTTTTTGGCGAGGGGCGCGAACATAGTGACTAAGCGCTGCTGAAAGGGAAAGGAGTTACGTACATTTCAGTTCCATAGCTGTATGGTATTTTTTTTAACAAATCTCTATTTTACGATCCACACGTTTTACAATGTGATCCATTGCTACATCTGCTGCGTGTAGTATTTGCTTGTAATAAACCTAAAGTGTTCATGTATCTTTTGCTGCGTTTTCATTTTGTTCACACCTAATTGCACAGAAGCGGTGAGGCTTTCCTACAGACCTTCTGCTCACACGGTTTGCTTTGTAGGAGTAGGGACTCTATCACTCTGGCAAACCCTCAAAACAGTTGTTGTGTTAGGTAGAGTCCAAAAAATGAACCTGGTAGTGTCAACGGTTTATTGAAAGAGGCCCAGCGGGACTCCACCAGTGCAGAAAGACAGGACTCTGTGTGACACCAGTACAGAAAGGCGAAACTGTACGCTGTACGAAACAATTTAATTCAGCAAAGCATTCAAGTCGGCAAGCAGTAAGACAGTACACTGCGTGTAGCGATTCATTGAACAAGGCATATTTGAGAACCGCAGGTTTGTTGTACATCAAAACATATCAAATACATCGGCAGCACGGTCCGAGACGCATCGCGTGCGCCTCCACGACTTAGATCTGGGTCCCTGGTCGACCGAGCCCAAACACTGAGATCGGAACCCCGATCGGCCGAGGCGCTACGCTGAGATCCCAGATTCAGCATTCATCTCCCGTCACGCTCAAGGTCCTCCCTCGATCAGATCTCCGCGGGGAATCTTGTGAAACAGTTCAATCAAGGCCTCCCTCGAGTTGACTCTTCTCCTGCGCGAATATCGCCGCCACGTCTCTCCTCAAATCCAGCCCGTAGAGGCTTTGCGACATCGGGAACCGCCGCCGTTTCCATTCCCGTTTGCCAGGAACCACTTGAACATGCCAAATTCGCCTCGCTCAGCTCGCCGAGGTACGCCAGGATCTCCCGTGGACGGACATGTCGCCGGAACGTAGTCCGGTCCGTCCGCCCTCCTCGCGCCCCGTCTGACTTCGCTCTCCTCGCGCCCCGTTCATTCGCCCGGCGCACGGCCACGCCGGGCCCATGACCACACTGGGGACACAGAGGCACACCGGCCTGCTCGGCTCCGAGACTCATCCCTTTCCCGTTCCCCTCGCGCCCAACTCCGTCACGATGGTGAAGACATACATGTCTATGGTTATATCGCTGTGTATAGCCACCGGTCTTGGCTGCGTCAGGGACCACCAGGGCTGCTGCATGTGCTCGCGGGTTACAGGATAAAGGCTGGGGCACCTGCCAAGATCCAGTGCGAACCCTGCGGGTTAAACGAATATGTGGATGATTACAACAGGATGACGATATGCTCGAGACAACGCTACTGCGATCCCAACAAGAATTTTGTGTACCGGCAGGATGAGACAACGTTGCATATGTACCACATGTATTCGTGCCACGGATGTTCTTCCGCTCCCGCCCAAGAAATACACGACCAGACCATGAGACAGCTGTATGCGAGCAACCTACACGAGGAGCTACCCCTTTGCCACAACGCAGGGTCTTCGTCTCACACTGCATCCCCTGTGCGACCCGGGAGAGGAAGATAGCACTGCGGTTTTATGTCGCGGACGGGCGCACGCCCTCGTTACCTTAACGGAAGCCCGACTGGCCCGCGGACTACGAGCCCACTCTTATTCTGTATAGCCCCAACAAGGAGCTGGAGTGCGTGTGTAAAGCCGGATTCCATTGCTCAGCGAAGAATGCATCACCTGCATTCCGCAGGACGAGTCCACGACGCCGCACGCGGTCTCCACGAACCCGCCGACTCTCGGGGAGACCTACTCTAAGTTGACCATCTTTTCCTGTGTGCCCTAGGTACGTTTGCTTTGGTCCTGACTTCAGGCTTTGGTCTGGCGCTCATTCGCAAAGGGGACTACGGGTCTGATCACAGACTGCGAGCGTGGATGTCTTGTCAGATTGTCGGCTGTCGGGACTGCGCGAACGGCGTCATGGCGCGCCTGACATCCGCACCGCCGCCCGTATCTCGACGGCGCGAGATGCGAGGAGGAGAACCTCGCCCGCGCCGAGGCGCACAAGGATCAGACGCAAGCTCATCACCGCGATCGCAGTTCTGACTGTGACCCTGGTCCTGGCGAGCGCGGTCGCGTTGCCGGGGCTCTGTACGGAGCGGACCGGTTGCTGCTGATCTACTGCGAATCGACCATCTCCGTGTACACCTTTCCGCTGGGCTGAGTTGAGGGGTTCGGCGCGGGGGCCAGCGCGGGAGGGGGCCAGCGCGGGAGGGAGCACGGCCCGATGCGACACGCGGGGGCTCTCGGACTCTGAGAGGAAAACGTTGGCCTCCATATCCAGAGAGTCTCGGCACGTGCAAATCGGAGGGGACAATCTCGGAGGAGAGGTCGACTGGGAGAGTACGCTCAAGATGAACCGCACCCGCTGAGGATACGCGTAACCCCCATTTTTAACGTCAAGGGCTTCTCTCCACGTGCGGTCGAGCTACTGAAGCTAAGGGCCGAGAAAGCACGGCTCTACCCGGACAAGTTTTTGGCCGAGGGGGCGCCGAACATAGTGACTAAGCGCTGCTGAAAGGGAAAGGAGTTACGTACATTTCAGTTCCATAGCTGTATGGTATTTTTTAACAAATCTCTATTTTACGATCCACACGTTTTACAATGTGATCCATTGCTACATCTGCTGCGTGTAGTATTTGCTTGTAATAAACCTAAAGTGTTCATGTATCTTTTGCTGCGTTTTCATTTTGTTCACACCTAATTGCACAGAAGCGGTGAGGCTTTCCTACAGACCTTCTGCTCACACGGTTTGCTTTGTAGGAGTAGGGACTCTATCACTCTGGCAAACCCTCAAAACAGTTGTTGTGTTAGGTAGAGTCCAAAAATGAACCTGGTAGTGTCAACGGTTTATTGAAAGAGGCCCAGCGGGACTCCACCAGTGCAGAAAGACAGGACTCTGTGTGACACCAGTACAGAAAGGCGAAACTGTACGCTGTACGAAACAATTTAATTCAGCAAAGCATTCAAGTCGGCAAGCAGTAAGACAGTACACTGCGTGTAGCGATTCATTGAACAAGGCATATTTGAGAACCGCAGGTTTGTTGTACATCAAAACATATCAAATACATCGGCAGCACGGTCCGAGACGCATCGCGCGGCGCCTCCACGACTTAGATCTGGGTCCCTGGTCGACCGAGCCCAAACACTGAGATCGGAACCCCGATCGGCCGAGGCGCCACGCTGAGATCCCAGATTCAGCATTCATCTCCCGTCACGCTCAAGGTCCTCCTCGATCAGATCTCCGCGGGAATCTTGTGAAACAGTTCAATCAAGGCCTCCTCGAGTTGACTCTTCTCCTGCGCGAATATCGCCGCCACGCGTCTCTCCTCAAATCCAGCCCGTAGAGGCTTTTGCGACATCGGGAACCGCCGCCGTTTCCATTCCCGCTTGCCAGGACCACTTGAACATGCCAAATTGCCTCGCTCAGCTCGCCGAGGTACGCCAGGATCTCCGTGGACGGACATGTCGCCGAACGTAGTCCGTCCGACTCGCCCTCCTCGCGCCCCGCCTGACTTCGCTCTCCTCGCGCCCCGCTCATTCGCCCGGCGCACGCCACGCCGGGCCCATGACCACACTGGGGACACAGAGGCACACCGCCTGCTCGGCCCGAGACTCATCCCTTTCCCGCCCCTCGCCCAACTCCGTCACCGCGTCCCCTCGGGATTCCACCTGGCCCAGGCCTCCATGAAGGCAGCGGAGACTGCGTTGCCTTCGCCACGGGCGCGATCCACCAACGCCCGGTCTTGTCGGCGGCCGAGTATACCGCGATGGCATCCAGTTCCTCCTGGCTTATCATCCCTAGCCCGCGGAGCTCGTGCGCGACGTAATGCGGGCGAGCGACGTTTTGACAACTGTCCCTCACGTAGGATAACCTCTTTTTCCAGAGGATCGCCGAGGTGGCCACGCCGCGCCAAGACCGCGCACGCCTCGCCCCTCGGCATCGCTGCGAAGAGCGCCTTTTCTGCCTCTCCATTAAGCGGACCGCCCCGCCGGACTCAGAAAGCGGACGATCGTCCGATCCGCCCTCGCCCCGCCCCTCGCCCCCTCTCCGGCCCTCCCCGTGAACGCCGAGCCCCCAAGTCCTCGGGCGACGAAGAGGCCGCGGTCACTTTATTATCACGAGCTACAGCCGATCGAGACCTTCGTCTCGGTCACCCAGGGATGACTGAAAATTTGTTCCACGCTGGGCCTCTCGTCGGGGTTTTGTCTCAAGCACCGCAAGATCAGGTCCCTGCAGGTGTCAGAGAGCCCGGTTTTGAATCGCAGTCGCCCTCGGACGATTTCGCTGTTCTCCTCGAAGGCACGCGTTTCCGTGCACCATGCTGTACAGCAGTATGCCCAGCGACCACACCTCGGCGGGTCGGGCGCGAACAGGCCTCTGCTGCTGATCCTCTCGGCGCCCGTATGCTTTGGTGCCGTAGAACTCGCTGTGCACGTCGTCGCCGATGGGATGCGCCGAGCCGAAGTCGATGAGCTTCAGCTTCTCCGTATCTAAGTCCACGAGTATGTTTTCCTCCTTCAGGTCCATGTGTATGACCCCGCGACTGTGACAGTGCCTCACGGCCTCCAGGATCTGACGGAGGAAGTTCCTGGCCGTGTCTTCGCTCAGACGTCCTTTGTCTGTGACATAGTCGAAAAGGTCTTGCGAGACCCTAGGTTTCTCCATGACGATGAACCAACAGTCCCCTTCCCTGTAATAATCCAGCAGGCGCACAACGCCGCCGAACGAAGGCGACTCGATCCGATCCAACATCACGATCTCCGTTGGCACCTGTGTTCCCTGCCGCATACTCAGTCGGCAGCGCTTGTGATCAGTAATTTTCACGGCCACATCTTTTCCGTCACAGAGTCTGACTCCAGGATACACACGACTAAACTGCCCTGTGCCCAAATGTTTTTTAAACAAGACCCTGTACTTTTGTTTTATCATCGCTATTCTCACTACCGCAACAACGAAGAATCACTTCGACATCCAAGGTAGCGGTCGGACCATCTGAAGGGCGATCGGACACTCTGAACGGCGATCGGACGCTGAGCAACTAAGAAGGCTACGTGCAAGTTTCATTATGTTATGCAGGCCGGACGGAGTCTTGGGATGGACTACCCTCACACAGGCGGAGACTCTCAGAGTTGGTCGGATGCATGGTACACTGATCGCGTACATCGGATGCTCCGAGCGGCGGTCGGACGCCCGAACGGCGGTCGGACGCCGAACGGCGGTCGGACGCCCAACGGCGGTCGGACGCCCAACGGCGCGGTCGGACGCCCGGCGCTGGCAGTCGGACAGACCGAGTAGCGGTCGGACGCCTGAGTAGCGGTCGGACGCTCTGAGTAGCGGACGGACGAACCGGTCGGACGCTCTGAGTAGCGGTCGGACGCCCGACTGGCAGTCGGACGCCTGAGTGATGGTCGGACGCTCTGAGTAGCGGTCGGACGCCCGAGTAGCGGTCGGACGCCTGAGTAGCGGTCGGACGCCTGAGTAGCGGACGGACGAACCGGTCGGACGCTCTGAGTAGCGGTCGGACGCCTGAGTGGCAGTCGGACGCCTGAGTGGCGGTCGGATGCTGAGTGATGGTCGGACGCTCTGAGTAGCGGTCGGACGCTCCGAGTAGCGGTCGGACGCTCTGAGTGGCGGTCGGACGCTCTGAATGACGGTCGGACCCTCTGAGTAGCAGTCGGACGCTCTGAATAGCGGTCGGACGCTCTGAATAGCGGTCGGACGCTCTGAGTAGCGGACGGACGAACCGGTCGGACGCTCTGAGTAGCGGTCGGACGCTCCGAGTAGCGGTCGGACGCTCTGAGTGGCGGTCGGACGCTCTGAATGACGGTCGGACCCTCTGAGTAGCAGTCGGACGCTCTGAATAGCGGTCGGACGCTCTGAATGGCGGTCGGACACTCCGAATGGCGGTCGGACGGGCCGAGTAGCGGTCGGACGCTCTGAGTGGCGGTCGGACGCTCTGAATGACGGTCGGACCCTCTGAGTAGCAGTCGGACGCTCTGAATAGCGGTCGGACGCTCTGAATGGCGGTCGGACACTCCGAATGGCGGTCGGACGGGCCGAGTAGCGGTCGGACGCTCTGAGTGGCGGTCGGACGCTCTGAGTGGCGGTCGGACGCTCTGAGTAGCGGTCGGACGCTCTGAGTAGCGGTCGGACGCTCTGAATGGCGGTCGGACACTCTGAATGAAGGTCGGACGGGCCGAGTTGCGGTCGGACGCTCTGAGTGGCGGTCGGACGCTCTGAGTGGCGGTCGGACGCTCTGAATGACGGTCGGACGCTCTGAGTAGCGGTCGGACGCGCTCTGAGCGTCGGACGTCGGAAACGGGCCGAATGGCGGTCGGACGGGCCGAGTAGCGGTCGGACGCTCTGAGTAGCGGTCGGACGGACCGGTCGGACGCTCTGAGTAGCGGTCGGACGCTCTGAGTGGCGGTCGGAAGCTACGAGTAGCGGTCGGACGCTCCGAGTGGCGGTCGGACTCTCTGAGTGGTGGTCGGACGATCTGATTAGCGGGCGGACGGACCGTTCGGAAGCTCCGAGTAGCGGTCGGACACACAGAGTGGCATTCGGACCCTCTGAGTAGCGTTCAGACGCTCTGAGAGGCGGTCGGACGCTCTCAGTAGCGATCGGAGGCGTGGTACACTGATCGCGTACATCTGTTGAATCACTGAGCAAAGGTTGTACACATACTGTAAATAAAATTCCACTCTCGTGTGTATCTTTTGTTGCCGGTTTTTATTTTCGTTATTGGTGATAGATTAAAATCGTATGACATTCAAGCTACATACACAAACTTCTCACATTTTCACAGCCATTGACAAGAAACACCATGTCGCATTTATCTAATGAATTAATGTCTGCTACGCTGCAATTTCCTTGCAAACATGCCTCCCACAAATCCTTGACGCTGCTGCAAGTGACGGCTGAGCACTGCGCGCGCCCTTGGCGCCGGGTACCAGCCGCTGTAACAGCCAGCCGTTCTCCTCACGCCCCAGGGTCATGAACTCGCCATGGTCACGCCAGCCACATGGAAGTTGTGAAAGTATTGTGGCAGGCCGCATCGCTTTAGTTGTTCCAGGACGACCAGCCCGTGGATCTGGGCTCTCAGCACGGCGGTGGGAGCCATCCCATGTTCCACCATTGCCGACAGTTTCTCTCCGTCGCACACCAGGTCCATGAACTCCATCATGTCCATTTCCGCCTCTCGGTTGGGGAAGTATTCTTCCAGGCCCCATTTCACAAATGCTCCAGGATATGGAGCCCTTGGATCCTGCCTCTCAGTAACAGGGCGGAACTTATGTCTACCAGTCCCCTCAATTTCTGCATGTTCTCAATGTCCCCAGGGCCATGAACTCGCTCATGCTCATTTTTGAGAATTTTGGGAAGTATTCTTCCAGGCCCCAATCCGTCAAATGCTCAAGGATTCGGAGCCCTTCGATCCTGTCACACAGTAACATGGCGGGACCGATCTTAGTTACCAGTCCTCAGTTTCTCTGTGTTCTCGATTCCCCAGGGCCATGAAGTCGCTCATGGTCAGTTTTGCCCTCTCGGTTGGGAAAGTATTCCTCCAGTCCCCATTCCTCAAATGCTTCAGGATATGGAGCCCTGAGATCCTGGCTCTCAGTAACACGGCGGGACCTATTTTGGTTACCAGTTCCATCAGTTCTCTCTTTTGTCGATGTCCCCAGGGCCATGAACTCGCTCATGGTCAAGTTCGCCTTCTCAAAGTTGGGCACGATTCCCGCAGGCCCCAACGCACTCAAGTGGTCCTTTATCTCCACAATGTCTTGCTCGACGGAGGTGCTGTTACAGTGATCGGTGTCCATGGCTGGGGCCGGGCTGACCGATGAACTCAGGCAATGTCAGTGAAGTAGGTTGGTTGATGCGTGCGGACCAAAGCGCCTGAAGTCTCTGCCTGTGCTTCAGATGCCGGCCGCATTTTATGAAGAAAGAAAGCTCGGGCGGATCTGAAACCGCGCGTGGGCCCAGTAGGGGCGGTCGGACGCTCTGAGCGTTGGTCTGACGCTCTGAGGGGCGGTCGGACGAAGCGGTCGGACGCTCTGAGGGGCGGTCGGATGCCCTGAATGGCGGTCGGACGCTCTGAGTGGCGGTCGGACGCTCTGAGTGGGGTCGGAGGGACCGGTCGGACGCTCTGGGTGGCGGTCGGACGCTCTGGGTGGCGGTCGGACGGACCGGTCGGACGCCTGCGGCGGTCGGACGGTCTGAGTGGCGGTCGGACGGTCTGAGTGCCGGTCGGACGCTCTGAGTGGCGGTCGGACTGTCTGAGTACCGGTCGGACGGTCTGAGTGGCGGTCGGACGGTCTGAGTGGCGGTCGGACGGACCGGTCGGACGCTCTGAGTGGCGGTCGGACGCTCTGAGTGGCGGTCGGAGGGACCGGTCGGACGCTCTGGGTGGCGGTCGGACGCTCTGGGTGGCGGTCGGACGGACCGGTCGGACGCTCTGAGCGGCGGTCGGACGGTCTGAGTGGCGGTCGGACGGTCTGAGTGCCGGTCGGACGCTCTGAGTGGCGGTCGGACTGTCTGAGTGCCGGTCGGACGGTCTGAGTGGCGGTCGGACGGTCTGAGTGGCGGTCGGACGGACCGGTCGGACGGTCTGAGTGGCGGTCGGACGCTCTGAGTGGCGGTCGGAGGGACCGGTCGGACGCTCTGAGTGGCGGTCGGACGGTCTGGGTGGCGGTCGGACGGACCGGTCGGACGCTCTGAGCGGCGGTCGGACGCTCTGGGTGGCGGTCGGACGGACCGGTCGGACGCTCTGAGTGGCGGTCGGACGGTCTGGGTGGCGGTCGGACGGTCTGAGTGGCGGTCGGACTGTCTGGGTGGCGGTCGGACTTCTGAGTGCCGGTCGGACGCTCTGAGTGGCGGTCGGACGGACCGGTCGGACGCTCTGAGTGGCGGTCGGACGCTCTGAGGACCGGTCAGACGGACAGAAGGATGGCTTTCTTCAAGCGGGTTGTTTGCTTGTGTAAAGTATAAGACTGCACTCCTATTTCGAATCCCATTTTCGCTCACGCGCGGGGCGCTATGGCCTATGGCGGAGGCAACATCACATTCAGCAATCACTCAGAGGGGACCGCCAACGGATCCGCTGCCAGCGTGTTTGACTACTGTCACTCTCTGTACCTCCACAGTCGCATCCTGGTCCCTTTGCTTCATGCTGTCGTTACGACCGTGGGGCTGTCGATCAACCTGTACATGATGCTGGTGCTGTTCCGCGACTCCACGCAGGCCCTCGACCGGTCACTGACGCGATCCGGTCACTGCGAGGGGTCTCGTGGAATTTCCAGTACTTCCTTTTCCACATTGGTCTTTGTCACATATGCATGTTGACCACCATCCCGGTGTGGATCACGCAGACCGCTCGCCAGGGTTGGATCTTTGGCTACGCAGGGTGCAAGGCGGTGAAAGGTCTTATAACGGTGAGTCATTGTTTTGTTCCACTTTTTTTCAACACGATCCACCGCCTGTGTAACCAACCCTGTGCTCTGTTGTGTCGCTGCCTCTTCAACAGTTCAGCATGCAGTACGGCATACTTACCACGGTTTACATCAACGCGAAAGGTTCGTGAGAGTGGTGTACAACAAAACGAGGATCAAGTGCGGAAACTCTAAAAGAAGAATAAGGACGTGCCTGTTGTGCGCCTGTCTGCCGGGCGATCTGTCTCACCGACGTGTACTTCTACACCACGGTGGAGTTGGGGAGGAACGCCGTGATGTGCGCCAGCACGGCAGACCCGCGTGAAGCTCGCCGTGTTATGGATCAGGACGATCATTTGCTTCGCCGCCGCCCGCCGCCGTATTGGCGCTTTGCAACGGGCCCTGGTGTACACTGTGAAAAGGCACGCACGTAAGGTTTCCTTGCTCGGGTGATTCCACGGTCGCCGTTGAAAGGAGCACAGATCATCCCCTTGCTCACCGTGACGTTTTTCGATGCTGCTGGATACCTTGATAGTGAGCAGCGGTACTACTCCTTCAGTCAGGTGCGAGTCCGTGCCCGTGACGGTGTTCACGGTGATTAACGCCAGCATGGCCGTAGGGGAACGCACCGCGTGATGACCCCGCGATGTATCTGTTCGTGAGGGCCAGGAGGGCTAAACTCAGCCAGACGACCGGCCGCACAGGGCCCAAGTGGTTTCTCTCTAAAATGACACACTCTGTGTGTAAAGGTGATTGACTGTTACTGTTATGCCTGTGTATATAAAATGAACCCGTGGAATGTACTCCACCCGAATGCAGTGAAAGCTGCATTGCTGAAGCGACATATGTAATGCGTATGCGTGTATGTGAAAATAAATCAGCAAGTAAGCTCACGAAACCAATAAAAATACACTATCACACACGAGATGGTTTTTGCTGGGAGTTTTTATTTGCACGAATAACAACGGTGAGACCATCCCTTTCTCGGTTTACTTCAAGGAGCGACCAGCCGCCCCCGGTTTCTTCACATCCACAGCACACTCTTATCGCATGTGCCCGGCGGATGACAGCAGTAGACCTGAGCGCACTCCTCCTCCGGATTTACGTGGTCCGGCATTTCTGTGCAGTGTATCAGAGGCGGGTGGCGCCGGTCGCGTGCTCCTCGCCGCAGGACCTTTTGTCGGCGAGAGGCTCTGCGCGCCGGCCGCCCTCTGCTGGATCGCCACCCGCAGCGACCCTAGGGCCCTCTCCTCCCTCCGCCCCGGCGGCGGAACCCGTGGCAGAGCGCTTCCTCGAAGTTTAACGCGCCGACAAGGCCGCTTATCTTCTTCAGCAGCCCGTATCGGGCGGGAGAACCCGCCCCGTAGGCTTCGTGATCTTCACGAGGCATGCGGATGAAGTCCAAAAATTCTGTGTGCCTGAAGGTAGCGCGTGGTACGCTTTCCATCCCCATGCCCGTAGGCACTCGAGTACCAGCGGATCGATCTCTCTGGCGCCGCTGGCGAAGCTTCGCTTTCCTCGATGTACGCCTAGAATACATGGCAGTGTCTCACGGCGGCTGTTCGCGACCTTCAGTCCGAGGAGTCGACGAGCCGGTCGGTGGCGCTTTTAGCTGTCACGCTAATACATACCACGGGTGATCCGACCGACGAGGCCGAGAGGTAGCGTGGGACGGAGGAGGAGAAGAAAGCTGACGACACTCGGGCTAGTTCAAAAGAAAGCTCGCCAGCTCTCTGACTGACTGACCAACTCTGTGGCCGAACAACTCTGTGACGGCCTCACGCGCCGCTTCGACTGTTCCGCGCCGCTGCTCAATCCGCACTTAAAGAACAACTCTGTGGCGGCCTCGCGCTCGCTTCGGGACCGCTCCGCGCCGCTGCTCAATCTTAGACAATCGCCAGGGTTCGTTGGGGGTAGCAGGAAGGAAGCGTGATGAGTATGTCTGAAACAGGAACGGTTTCTTCGGGGACACATGAAAACTTTCTTCATACAAACGATGGATGACACGGTGTAATCACTTTTTCAAGGCTGCGAACACGATCGCATCACAAAGATAGTCATACCAGTGTGGTGCGAAGAGAACGCTTTACGTGCTCGCCTGGGGTTTCTTCATCCGCACGGGTCTGTATAAAACGAACGCACGGCATTCGCTTCAGGCTACAAATGTCAAAGAACGAGGCGGACGATCGCCACGGGCCGCGCAGGATGGACGCCGAGACCTCCAACCCGCATGCTGAACAGCCGCGCGAGGGAACTCCCTCGCCGCCCTCGGGGATTGGTGTTGAGTCTAAACGGGTAAGGTTCTTCGTTTTACCTCTCTGTGCTAAATGTACTGGGCCCTCAACGCCTTGGCTAAACTGAGAATGTCACCACCAGGTACGCTTTCAGCGACACCGCGGAAGAATTCGAGGTCGACGGGAGGACAGGAGAGGGCCGTGGGAGGAAGCGGCTCGATCGCCACAGATTCGCGCGCCGCTGCAGCGAGGTGGAACGAGTCGTGGCTCGCTGCCTGACGCCCAACACCGCCTGATGATAAAGACGAGGCCCGAGGTCCGGATTTGCCAACGCAAGACCCCCGAAGAGAGCCAGAGGCCGCCGAAGTGAAGCGCACCGCTCCCGGATCCAGTTCTCTGTGGTGCTGAATTCTTCACACACCATTCTCTCTGTCTCAATCTCTGTATTTTCTTTTTCATTCATAGACCATGTCTGTATTTCAATCGAATAAAAACACTTACTTGGAATCTAAGGCTCATGGTTGCATTTTGCTATAGCGAGACGCTAAGTTTCATTCCTTCACACCATCACGCAAACAAAGACTCGCGCAGTCACTGAAATGAAAGAGGCGCAAACCACACAGCGTGTGGATCATGTTTTATTGAAAGTTACACACACACAAGATGAATACATCCCCACATGTGATCAGGTATTGGCATCGCAACGGGTGCCACGAGTAAACTTAGTGTTTGATATGGTCCAAATAAGCAGAGAGCCCAGTGTTTGCGGAGGGATCGAGCTTCCCGGGGCTTGTAGTCGCAGCAGTCGGTCATGGTCACGCGGGTCCAGGGGACAGATTCTCCTGCGATCGCGCACCGCATCCCTGAACGCCTTGAGCGCGCCGTAGTCCTCGGCGTTATGTAGGTCCTTAGAGCGCTTTATCACCTTTTCGCAAAGGCCCGGTTCTCCCTGTTAGGGAATCTCTCCGTGAAAAACGCACCCAGCCACGCCAGCGCCGGGCGGCTTCTGTCGCCGAACACGCACGCGAGGCCGCCGACCACGGCCTCAACGACGCGCATGTCAGCCATCCTGCTGTCGCTCCCGTGCCGAGTGCCCGGTGATGGGGGTTATTTTCGTAGTGGTGCTTGAACCCGACGCCGCCATGGGCCCGGTCAGCGCCCGAGATCAGCGCATCTCGACCAATCTGTCCTGACCGGATTAGGCGCCTACCGCCGCTCTTCTTTTGCAGTTGCGTTTTTTGATGTGCAGCGCCATGATGCCGGAGTACGCGCCGCTTCCAGAGCGCCGTTTTGAAGAGTCGTGACACACAATGTTTCTCACGAGTAGCGGTCTGCCAGGAGGTCCAGAGTGAGCTCTAGCACTCGGGATCATCGGCTCTGACCTTCTTATCGGATTTCAGCTGCAGCGCTGCCGCCGCCGCCGCGAGTCGCCTGCTCGAGCGCCCTGGCGACCACTGCCCGATCATGGTCACGTAAGACGCTAGGGTCAAGAAAGCCCTGTGATGTTCTCTCAGGGGCAGGGCGCTCACCAAAGCGCTCGAACTCCTTTCTCCACTCGCCCGACGCCTTGGCGCCTTGAGTTCCCGCGCCGCTGAGTTTGGCCGAGGCGCACAGAGCGCACCAGTTTGCACGTGACAAGTGCGGTGGTGGGCATGGAATCCTTTATCTTCGCTCGCTTCAATCGGGTACACCTTGGCGAGCACGCTGTCGAGCAGCGCTAATCACGCCGGTTTGTAACTGTACATCTTGTCTTCGGTATCAGGGGCTTGAGTCCCGCAGGCGACGCGCTGGTCTGGCGCCTCGCCCTCGACACGGGCTCGCCTGGCGCTCGCTTGCAGTCTACATTGTCCCCGAGGACTCTCCCGCTTGGTTCTCCGAGCTCGTGACTGGCCATGGTGTGCTTTCTGAACGCGACAGAGGGCTGTTTGGTGTGATGTTAGTTGGTAAAATGTAAGTCTCGCCAGCAGCCGCTGCCGAGGTCGCCGCCACCGCGCCGATCGATCCGTTTTCACATGTGCATTTCAGGGGCCGAATCAGTTAATATCACGTGAAGAAAATCCAGATTCCGCGCTATCGCGCGGTAGAAAGTTGCGACGGACGATGGGCTTTAGATGATGACCCCGAACGGGTGCGATTTCTTGATTACTGCGGTCGACGTGCTCGACCACGGTGCAGTTGAGCACAGTGAATCGATGATCCTCGCTTCGCACCCCACATTGGCCCATCTGGAACACTGGTAGGTCAGCGCGGCAGCTCGCCGCACGGAGATCGCCAAATCCCCGGAGTCCGCATGCGTGAGTGTTGTTCAGCTCTCCAGCCAGTACCGTAGCGCCGACCGAGAGCGCGCCTTGTCACACGTAAACAATCCGAATTTCTCACCGCTTTTTTTGACTCGATACAAGCGGTGGCGATTTAAACGCCGGGCTCCAGCTTGGGCAGGCGAGTACCAAAGAGCACCGACGCTTGAGCTTCGGGTTCCCAGGGTGACAGGTCTCGCCGGCCTCTCCGTCAGGAGACGCCCAAAGTCCCGGCGCCTCCGTGACTTCATCCTCCCTTTTGCTGCGCCGCCGTGGCGGACTCGGGCGCCGGGGGCGATCGCCTTCGCGACGGCCGCGCCCGGGATAGCAGAAGCAGAGGGAGCCGAGTTCCGCTTCTTCGATCTCGCACCAGACTCGGGCGCCGGGACGCTGGCCGGCCTCGCGGCGCCGCGCCGGGTAGCAGAAGCAGAGGGAGCCGGAGTCACGGCTTCTTCGATCTCGCGCCGACTCGGGGCGCCTGGGACGCGCCGCCTCTTCGAGGGCCGCGTCCGGGTAGCAGAAGCAGAGGGAGACGGAGTCGCGCTTCTTCGATCTCGCACCGACTCGGGCGCCGGGACGCGCCGCCTTCTTCGAGGGCCCGTCCGGGTCGGCGGCCCGGAGCGAAGCAGAGTGCGGCTCTTGGGCGAATACTGGTTTTTCTCCCGGCACCAGACTAGGGCGGTCACGAAGACGAGCAGCAAGCCACGGCGAGCGGCGGACGGATGAGATGCGGAGCTTTCATGGCAGCGAACTCGCCAGAGTGAGAGGATGTCGCCGATGCGCGGCGAGACTGCAGAAGATGCGCCACAGACGACGAGGCACTAATAACACTGAATCGACTCAACACAGCAGCTTCAAAATGAGAACTATCAGCAGGGGGTAGTTATAGCTGAGAAGACTAGAGAGGCGGTGGCCACCGCCCCCACTAACTACGCCTCCTGCATCGCTTCTGAGTGGCGGTCGGACGTCTGGGTGGCGGTCGGAGGCTCTGGGTGGCGGTCGGACGGTCTGAGTGGCGGTCGGACTTCTGGGTGGCGGTCGGACGCCTGGGTGGCGGTCGGACGGTCGAGTGGCGGTCGGACTCTGGGTGGCGGTCGGACGGTCTCGAGTGTCGGTCGGACGTCTGGGTGGCGGCTGGGTGGGTCGGACGTCTGGGTGGCGGTCGGACGGTCTGAGTGGCGGTCGGACTTCTGGGTGGCGGTCGGACGGTCTTAGTGGCGGTCGGACGCTTTGAATGGCGGTCGGACGGTTCTGAATAGCAGTCGGACGTCTGAGTGGCGGTCGGTCGGTGGCAGTCGGAGTGGCGGTCGGACTTCTGAGTGGCAGTCGGACGCCTGAGTGGCGGTCGGACGTCTGAGTGGCGGTCGGACGCTTCTGAGTGGCGGTCGGACGTTCTGGGTGGCGGTCGGACTTCTGGGTGGCGGTCGGACGTCTGAGTGGCGGTCGGACGCTGAGTGGCGGTCGGACGCTGAATGGCGGTCGGACGCCTGAATAGCAGTCGGACGCTGAGTGGCGGTCGGACGTTGAGTGGCGGTCGGACGTCTGGGTGGCGGTCGGACGCTGATTGGCGGTCGGACGCCTGGAGTGGCGGTCGGACGATTAGGGTGGCGGGGTGGCGGTCGGACAGTCTGAGTGGCGGTCGGACGGTCTGAGTGGCGGTCGGACGCTTTGAATGGCGGTCGGACGCTCTGAATAGCAGTCGGACGCTTTAAGTGGCGGTCGGACGCTCTGAGTGGCGGTCGGACGCTCTGATTAGCTGTCGGACGCTCTGAGTGGCGGTCGGATGCTCTGAGTTGCGGTCGGACGCTCTGGGTGGCGGTCGGACGCTCTGGGTGGCGGTCGGACGCCTGGGTGGCGGTCGGACGCTTCTGGGTGGCGGTCGGACGCCTGAGTGGCGGTCGGACGCCTGATGACCGGTCAGACGGACAGAAGGATGGCTTCCTTCAAGCGGTTGTTTGCTTGTGTAAAGTATAAGACTGCACTATTTCAATCCCATTTTCGCCACGCTGGGCGCCATATGGCTCACGGCGGTGGCAACATCACATTCTACAATCACTCAGAGCGGACCGCCAACGGATCCGCTGCCAAGCGCGTTTAACTACTTTCACTCTCTGTACCTCCACAGTCACGAAGACGAGCCAAGCCACGGCGAGCTGCGGACGGACGAGATGCGGAGCTTTCATGGCAGCGAACTCGGCCAGAGTGAGAGGATGTCGCTCGATGCGTGCAAGACTCACAGACGACGAGGCACTAAAAACACTGAATCCGATGGTGTCTTATCCAGGACCTCGTGGAACTTTGGTTGGGCTACCCTCCGGATGGGTGTCAGATTCGTTGCATCGACTCAACACCGCAGCTTCAGAATGAGAACTATCAGCAGGGGGGTAGTAATAGCTGAGAAGACTAGAGAGGCGGTGGCCGCCGCCCCCCCACGGACTACGCTCCTCCGGCATTCGTCTGTCTCACGCAGACACTTGACGTTTCCCGAATCGATCCTGTCCGCGCAGCCCGAGCTTCGAAGTTCATCTGTTTGAGAGCGCACTACCGACACCCTCGATCCAGCTGCTCGAGGGCTCGCCCGCCCTTTCTCGCATCTGGGCGAGAGACGCGCGCCTTCTTCCGACACGGAGTAGGCCTTCGATAGGATCCTCGCTCGCTGGCCACGAGTATCTCGGCGCTCGGATCGAGGTCTCACGGCGACCCTGAGCTCAGACGAGCTCGATCCGCGCTTGTAGCAGAGCGGCCAAGCAGGGAGAGCCGCACGCCAGGGGACATTCCGAGCTCACTTCCCCGCCCCGCCTGACGCCGCGACGCGCCAGGGTGTCGCGCCTCAGTTCCAGAGGGTCGCACAGTCCTCTCCTGTCACATATGGGTTCCTGTAGTCGGACCGCGAGTCGCTCAACATGCTCCTGTCCAGCCAGCAAGTCCTGTTTCCTGGGAGGAATCGACATAAGCCATGTACCAGCGTGAGAGAGACACGGGTTCCACCGGTCTCTCCTGACCTCCAACACGAGCCCGGAGGAGGGAGAGGACGATGGGGGCGAACGACTCGCCGCTGGCACGCCCGTAGAACTCGGACGGAAACCGGGGCGCAACCCGCCATGTCGGACTCAACACACGCCGCGAAGCGAGCAAGCGCCTCTGGCACCGGCGAGCGAACGCGGGCCGAAGTTGAGCTGGAAGGAGAGCAGCAACGCGCCGCTTCTTCCACGCAGTTCATCCTTCCGAAATTTGCCGGTGCTCCTCAGCGGGCGACGCCGCCCTCCGCATCGCTGGCCGCGAACCCGCGCGCAGTCGAAATCGCCGCAGCCCTCGCCTCTCTATCAACGCCCTGTGGTCCATCATCACGCCGACCCGTCGGGCTGTGTGACAGCGCAGGCCCGACTCCATCGAATCCATCGCAACATTCCGCCCCACGCGAGTGTTCACGACGGCAGTCAAATGACCGAACGCCGAAGTCTACTCTCTCAAGGCTCTGCCGGAATCCCGAGCGGCAGTGGATACCGCGGGCGGAGGCGCCGCGCCACTTGCCGCCGAATAGACACTGTCGCAGCCTCGCCGACGCAGACAGGCCTTCGCAGGCGCACGGAGCAGTTGGGGTAACGGAAGACGCCGCCGGGCGCCCGCCGCTGTCCACCCGCGCCAGAGAAAAATGGTACACCAGGTAAGCGGCCGGTCCACTCTAGCGCCAGATCTTCCACGCGGCCGGGCCGAGCACCACCCCGCGCCCGCGTGATCTCTCCGCCGCCGCAGGGTCGCTTCCATCACCGCCAAGCCGGAGTAGCATCGCTGGAGGCGCAGGCTTCGCGCGACAGAGACAACACCAACAACAGCGACAGAAGGGTCCAGGCTATCGCGACTTTCAGCCACGGCGATGCGCGCGCGCCTTAAAGTTCATTCTAGTTTGTGTAGCCACGGTACACGCGAGACCGCGCGCGACACCAGGGACACCGGATCGAGGCTGTCACTGTGATTAATACGATAGTGCCGCTGCGCTGCGGCACAGCGCCGGAAACGCCGAGACTCAATCGAAACGACCTGGAGCGATCGCCCGCTCTCTTCTTCGCTCGATCCGATCGCCCTGGCCCATCTCTGACACGCCGTTGTCCAGCAGCGAGGCTCTCCGTCGCAGAGACGACGCGACCCCACCGCCTCGCTGAGCACAAAGTTCGCCGACGCGATCCGAGTCCGCCGATCCGAGCAGTACAGCCGAGCGAGGTCCTCGCGATTGTCTCCTTAGCAAACCCAGGCCCTTCGCGCCTCTCTCCTGGAGGCGAGGACTTTGGTTTTCGGTGCGAGTAGAAGCCCGGCACGGCTGGAGAGAGAAAGGAGGAGGCCCTGAGCCGAAGGAAAACGGTTGCATGTTACACGGCACCTTGATGTCCATCGCCCGTGGTCCACTCCGATAATCATCTTGATCAGTATTTCGCCCTGTAAAGACGACACGCCGACACGGCAATCGGGCGACCTGTGCCTCCCGGAGGCCAGCTTTGAGCCGCGCGATCTCCCAGCTCGAGGCAGGGACCCGAGCCCTGATGCACTCGAGGACGCTGGAAGACAGCTGCGCGGCGGTCCAAGGCCCCCGCACGCCCGGGCGCGCGCGCGCGCGGTCCGCGGAGGGGTTACCGGGCCAGCGAGCCAATACCTCTTCTTCGTAAGCGCCGCCGCCCGAGAGAGCGTGCCGCCTCCAAGAGGCTCAGCAGAACCGCCTGGTTCGACTCTTGGGCGACGGGCACCGAGGCCGCGACCATCACGCTGGTGCTCGATTCGCCGACTCTTCGCAAACAGCATTTCTCTCTGTGTCTCCTTCTCCTTTTCCTCTTCCCCTTCGTTGTACGCCGTCCGTCACAGCGCCTATCGCGCGACCTGTCGATCCCGGACGCGCCTCGATCCTGCCGACGCGCCCGCAGCATCGCGAGCGATAGACGCAGATCCTTTCCCCGACGCGATCCACGAAAGCCACCACGTAGTCGCTTCGCGATCCACTTTGACCGCCACGGCGCGAGCCCCGCGGAGGGATGGACTGTACGGTTTCGCGCACTCCTGCAGGGTCGCGCCGCCTCGAACGAGTCGCCCACGCTCATGTCGGAGGAGAGGCCGAGCCTCAGGTTCGAACCCCGGGACCTTGACGAAACTGCGAGCGAGCGGCACGCTGTCGTCCCCGCTGCTGAAAAACATGCCTCGCGCAGCTTGTACAGGCCGCCCACTGAGCGCGAGCGACCCTCGCCCCAAAGCGGCGCTCGAGTACCGTAGTAGAGGGTCCCGTGTTCGCCGTGGCGGAGTCTATCGCGAGCGAGAGTTCCGCGGAAGAAGGGGAGTCCGGCGGGCCGAACGTAGTCGAGGTAACCCAACGAGTACCGAAACCCCACTTGGCCATGTCGGAGACGACGAGAGGCGAGCTCGCGACGGAGTACACTCGGCTGGAATTGGAGGAGGCGCCTTTCCGGACGTGCCTGTTGAGCATCTTCGCCTCGAGACAGTTCGCGCTGGGCTCAGAGAGCGGCCGAGGGCAACGTGACCACGATCCCCGCGCGATTGTTGGATCTCCAGCAGAGCTCCTCGAAGACCGAGCCCCGCCCTCTCCGGACGGCTCCTCTCGGGCAATCTTATCGCAGACGGCTCCACGGGTCGCATCGCCCCACCTTCCAGCGCCCGCCGCGCGCCGCCCGCCCGCAGCCCGCCCGCCCGCCGAAACACTCCTATCGTGGTCCAAGTCCAGAAATGCACCGTGAGAGGACACGAGCCTGCCCACGCCCAGCAAGATGATCTCGGCTTGTTCGAGTTCCCCGCTGTCGAGCCACCTCGGGACCCGAGGTCCGAGGCTCCCGCCGCCGCGCCGGTTTGGGGACTCAGGTGTTTAGGCACATCGCGATCACGGTGCGGGCTCCGCCCCGACACACGACGCAACCCTGGTGCGCAACGACGCCGGCGCACCCGAGTAGAGGTTTGTGCTCGCTCCGCTTGTATATTGTGTTGTCTTCTGATCGCACAGGGTCCTGACGTTGGAGCATTTCTCGCCGGCCGGGCGCATCTGAATCGGGCGATTCGCATTCTTGTACCTGACCCGCATGACGCCCGCCAGCACCCCAGCCGACAGCCCGGGATAAACTTCAACCTGATCCGCACAGCCCGCGGCAACGCGCCCATCAGGGCTTCCGACCGCGCAGATTGCACGCCGGCGCCCACCACGGCAACCCGTAGGCCGGGCTCGGGCGCAGCAGGGTATCGAGCACGCCGCAACCTCCTCTAGGCGCAGCGCCGCCCTGGTTCGCCTTTAGCCAACCTCACCCGACCGCTTCCCCAGCCTTGGCGAGCCACAGCGCGCAAGGTCTCTTCGCCGCCCTTCCACGCACACGCCGACCGGCCGGAGCTTCCTCCGCCGATTTAATATCGCACGGGGGCGCGCGACGCGCCGGTCGCTTCGCCGCTCCCGGAGGCTCCCGGTCCACACGGGACCTGCAAGAGCATCACATCGCAGCGCCCGCCCAAGGGAGCCGTGGGCGACCGCAGCTCGACCGGCGAGGTCGCGAACACTCCGCCGTGGTCACGCAGAAACGCTCGGTCTTGCGCGCCACGGACCCGCAGAACTCGCCGCCGGCCCTCCGACGCGAGGCGCCGAGCGGCTCGCCCGAGACTCGAGCGCCCAGTCGCTACCGCCCCGCCGGTAAGACTGACGGAACGCCTCGAGGTGCACAGGGGCTAACAGGGCCCCGCCGGGAAGCGAAACGCAGCATGTCTCGGTCGCAGTCGCAGTCCGGTGAGACTCGCCTCCAAAGACAGCCCACGCCAACGACTTATGGGGGTCAACGTGCTTCTCGCTCGCTGGTACTGGTCGAGCTAAACGTTGAAGACGGTCGCCATCGCGCCAGCGAGTCGATCGAGGCGCACGAGAAGTCTTTCACGGTCAGCGAGATGTCGGAGTGTTGACGAAGAAACCCCGGAAGGAATCCTCGTGATGTTTCAACCACCCCGCACTCCAGCGCGTGTGCTGTAGCGCGACTCGCTTGAGGACTTCACCAGCTTCGGTCGCCTCCCAGAAGCCACTTGTCCAAGCCGTCGCGCACCAGTTGAACGCAAAGATACGGTATTTGTCGTTAGCCCCCAAGGGGATCGTGGATCTTCGCGTGACTGTGAAGGTATCTCCGCCCCCGCCCACAGCGGCTCAGAGGTTTCAAGACCACATCCACTTTGGGCTCGAGGTCTTTCCGCCCGGAAGAAAGGCTTCACCACCGCTGGGCCGAACATGCGCTGAGCCGTCGCGCACATCCTTATCGTGTTCAGGGTGTAGAACATGTATTCCGCCGTGTTCTCGCCATGCTGGTGAGCAGATGTCGAGCGCTGTTCACGCACTGAGCGATCGACTTGAAACCCTTCGGCTCCCCGAGAAGTACGAGCACAGCTTGCGCGAGACTCTCTCGCCCACGCCTGGGATCCAGGCGCTGGCGAGCTGCCGAGCCGCCGAGCGAAAGGCTTTGGAGTCGATCCTGTCCAGCAGGCCTCGCCATCGGTAGTCTCCCGGCTTGCCGCGATATCAGGTCGCGCTGCGGTCCCGCTGAGGATCGGGCTCTGCCCTTGGGGCAGCCGGGCCTGTGAAGCCTGCACGCTTGATGGACGTCGTTCACCCTTTGGACAAAATGACCCCGGGGACACTTCGCCGCGCACCTGTAACCGTCACGGGGGACGTAGGTCACAATAGGGTGCCCCAAGGGGCACTGGTATCCGCAAACCGCTTTACCGTCCGCCGTGCATTCCAGCAACACACCATCACCTTCTATCGCGCCGAGCAGTAGTTCGCTCCGCCGCGCAGTTGCGCAGATTGCCCTTGTCCAACACGTACGCAGGTCTGCGCGGATCACCGAGCGATAGCCGCGCGACGCTGAGCAGTCGCACGATGACGAACAGCAAAAGACGAGACATCGAGACCACGGCTCTCTCTCTCTCTCGGCACAACGGGGACCTCCCGGGTTCGCTCGATTAACGGAATCAGTTAATTGCAGAGAGGATCGACGATCGCCGCAGCGAGCGCCCGCTCGATGACATCCTCTGCAGACGCCGACACCCGATCCTCTCCCGACCGGGCGCAGGACGCCCTGAGTCTGTTCGACGGAACGGGCAGCATATGCAGGCCGCTCGCCGCGGATGGGACGCGGCGGAGGCTCGACGCCGACGGTAGCCACGGGCGCAGACATAGTCGCCGACATCAGGAACTGGGACCCTGCGAGACTGGTCCGACCCGCCCCGACGTGATATTCGGGCCGCTTTGCGAGCATTACAGCTCCGCCAGAACGAGCCAAGACGCCCAGAAACCTGAAGCTCGCCGACCCTGGTGCGGAAGACCGTGGAGATCATAGAGCACTTTCACGCCGCCAACCCCGCTTGCAGTTCTTGTGGAGAACCCCGACACCAGCATGCTCTGGAAGCGCTGGGTCTCGCACAGGCTCTACGGGACGTGAGCAGGCACTACGCCAGCGCTCGTGGCGCAGATGAACGGAGTCAGGGGTAGGAAGACCCACAGGACGGATCAGATCGAGACGCAAGGCCTTCGGATCGGATGCGACGATAGCCGCGTGGTCAGGCTCGACTACTGCACGCACGCACCAACTACAGGAAAAGGACCCGCTGATGACCAACAGCCTTTCAAAGGCACCCTTTGCGAAAGGAAGTGCCCTGGGTTCAAGGATGGCAAGCACGCGGAAGCCGCCAGCGAGGGCCGATTGCATTGAAGACCGGAAGCGCCAGCACACCCTGGACGAGCTGCACGCTGCATTCCGACCGACTGGTGGACACGATATTCGAGCATGTAAACAAAGCGAGCTACCTCGACTCAAGGCATCGCCCCTTGTGTCCGAACCCCAGTTGGCTCCGCCGGCTGCTCAGCTCCTGAAATGTGATAACCTGACACAGTGTACGTGCGGTTTATCTGAGTAGCATTAGGAATGCATGCTTTATGATGTGAAAGAAAGAAAGAAATTAAAAACTCCATGAAACACATGCATGCTGTGGGCTTTATTTCGTGATGTACTGTTGTTCCAACAGAAAGATGCAGTGCACGGGAATGTTACAACGGTCGGCAGCGTGCCTTCAGAGCAGTGCAGTGACTGCTACTAGAAAGTGTTGCGCTTTACAGCAATACAGACAACGGTTGAAAAATTGCCTTTACAGAAGCGTGAATGAAATGCGCACGCCCGTGAGCACGACACACAGAGTTACGCTGCCAGCAATCCTTTTCGCCAGTCTCTTAGCCTCGGCAAATCGAGTCGCGTGTCCAACGCAGCCCAGATCCTCCTCACGGCACAAAACACTTCGCCACGGTGTGCGTGGAAAACACCAAGGCTCCCAACCTGGTTTTGGAATGTATCCTATTGTGCACCGGCACGGTAAGTCTCGACCTCTCGCTGGCTTGCACGCACATCAAGCCCGATCCGCTCTTCCTCACGGTCACAGGCACCCCCATAGCTCGCCAGTCTCAGAGCTCGCCTCCACCCGCCGATCCGGGCCCCCCCTTTCGACCGCTGGTCCCGACGGGCAAAACGAGGCGGCCGCGATCGCGCTTCCCGACGATCCTCGCAAACGATCTCCGAGCGACGCCGCGGCCCGAGGTGATGGGGTTGGAGGATAGACCCACGGACAGGGAACGCTGGTCCTCGGCGCTGGTCCTCGACGCCGTCCCGAACGCTGAACGCACTCCACGATTCAAGGCAGATCCTCTTTCCCACATTCGCAGCCGCACGCACTTTCTGAACGAGTACGGGGCCCTGTCCACCGATGAGCGCCTCGGGCCGGAGCGGTCGGGCTCCCCGAGCCTCAGCTGCCGAGGACAGAGGTCTCGCCGCCCCCCTCGAGCGATCGAGCCTCTCAGCTCGCACAGCCCGCAGCGCGAGGCCTCGGCTGGGTACGAGAGCAGAGTGTACCCGAGGGACGTCTTTTCTATCTCCTCCAGGAGAGGCCTGTATGCCTCTATCCCCTCAAAGCTGCACAGTTCGGTCGGCAGGTACCACAGCAGCCTCATGCTCAGCTTGGGCTTCGAGACGGCGGCCCTCTGGTACACGGCGATCTTACCCAGCGAGTCTCCCAAGTTCGCGAGATCGCCCGGACCCCCCTCGAGCTCGCTGCGCTTCACCTTCGCCAATCTCAGCAGGGACTCCGCAATGGCCGCGACCGCGCTGGACACCAGGGCCCGGATACCGAGGTCTTGGTCGAACGATCCGCCCCGCTGGAGAACCTCGCGCTGCAGCCCAGACAGCACTTGAGGTCCACGTCCAGGTTCAGCCTGCTCACGGGCCTCCCGGGCAGGAACACCTCGTTGTAACACGGCGCGTCGGAGGGGTTCTCGAGAGCCGAGTTCCTCGCGAGGGTACTCAGGTGACCCTGAGGTGACCGTGGTACCCGCGCACCACCTTGCCGGTGTCCCGGTCCACGGGTCCTCCATGAGCAGGACGGGTTGATCGAGCCCCACCGCCGCGCAGGCAAAGGGCCCACGGGGGCGGCGCGGTTCAGGCAGTAGTTCACTGTCGCTGAAGTTCACTCGCCGTCGACGGACGGTGAACGCGTAAGGGAACGCCTTGGGGCCGTCAGTCAGAGTTCCAGCTAGGTTGTTGAACTCGTGGTAGGTGTAGTTTCGCGACGGAGCGGCTTCGCCAAACAGCGCGAGCGCGCGCCCTTCGCCGAGCTCTTTCCTCCGCCCCGCTTCCTTCGCGCGGCCCGCCTCCGCCATCGGAGGGTGTTCCCAGCCCGATCTCGATCCGCTTTCAGCGCTGGGGCGACTCCGCGATCTCCCACCCGCCGCCGCCGCCGCCCCGCCCTTCTCGCCTGGGCCCGCTTGCTCGCCGCCCGCCCGCTTCGCCGCCGAGGAGCTACCCCGGTCGGCTCGCCGCCTCCCGAGGGCGGTTCGGGCCGCATCTCGACCGGGTAGTTCCACTTCGAGAAAGAAGCGTGATCGAACCCACCAGAGGAGTGCCGTGAAGGGGCGCGCTGCTCTCCTCCTGGGCCCGACGAGCCAGCCCCGGGTCCGCACACCTCTTTCTCCCCGGGAGGCGCGCCCGCGCCGGACGAGTAGTACAGCCCGAGAGCGCGATCGGTGCGCCAGAGTGGTGCGCGATGTCGCATTTTCTCGAGCATCTCCTTCACCGAGGCGATTTAAGAGGAGCGCAGAGCGGAGCCGAGCTGCAGTTCTTCGTCTTCCGAGCTGCTCCCGACGCAGTGCTCCAGGAAGCGAGAGCACTGAACGCCCTTTGACGCGCACACTCGGAGAAGGTCGGCCTGCGAGACCGCGCTGTCCAGGGCGACCGAGCATGGGGTCCGATCTCGGCGAAAGCGCACGTCTCGACCGAGGACGCAGGCCCTGGACGAGGATCCCCTCACGGTGAGCTCCGAAAGGGCTCCGACGAGGAGACTCGCGTCGGCTCCGAAAGCTCGATCGACGACCCTCGCTCGGACTTCGTCTCCCGCGCGCAGGTTTAGGACGCGCTCGGACGTGTTCCACATGTGCCATTCGTCCGAGGCGGCCCCCCTGGTGAGGTAGCAGGCCGTGGTCGAGTCGGCTTCGGTTGACGGAACGGAGCCCGCGGGCGGCCCGCTCGCCGCCGTCCTCTTGAAGCCTCGCATCTGCCGCTGCCGAGCCTCGACCCAGGCGCCGAGGGCAGGTCCCGGTCCGACAACCAGGTGGACGGAACGAAGACTGAGAACTGCGTGGGCCGCGCGCGACCCTTTATCACCTCAGCTGCGCGTCGCAGCGGGCCCGAACGGATAGTGAGCGATCGAGGCCTCCTTTGCTACATCTCTCCATTTTCCATTTGCACGACTGCGACGGAGCTCCTGGCGACGCACGCAGAGAACGAGGCCGCAGGTGTCCCCGAGCGCCGCGCTAACTTCGACATTTTCTGGTGACAGTCGGTATTGTGGGCCGCGGGCGATCGCCGCACATGTAACACCACGACTGACCGGTCAGCGCCACACGATCCCACGCGATAACTCCGCGGTCCGGGACGATTCCAAGCGCCGGGAACCCAGATGGCTTCGGGTGGGCCACCAACCCTTGGCGAACCTCGCTGCCCGATCTCAACGCGAGACGCCCGCTGTGTAATTGGCCTTGAGGTAGGGACACTCGCCGCCGCTAAAGAAGGCGTGCTGGTTTAGGAAAGTGTCGCCTGCACGCATTCGAGACGATCAGCCCGCAGCTGGAACAGCGTGAGCGCCCCTACCCCCGTGTGTCATGTTGAGGGATCGCCAACCACTCGAACCCCGCCGAGCGGAGACAGGGCACGGTTGCTCGACGACGGCGCCCGCGCCGCTCTTTCCTCCGAGGCAATCCCAGCATTTCGCTTCGCGGCGCGAACCCGACTCGCCGCCTGGCGGCACGCCTCGCCTCCGTCAGTGTCGTTCATCCACCGGAGCCGCCGGGGCAGCGAGACGTCGAAGAACGGGTCCAGGCCCACGGGCACGTACTGTCCGTTTTTGTAGACAATGTCGCTGAACATCGTCGGGGTGCCAGACTCATCTTTTCCCCCGCTAGCCATCAGCGCGTTCGCTCTCCTCAGCGTCGATCTGCTCTCCTCAGCGCGAGGACAGATCCTCTTACCTGATTTTTCACCGGTTTGAGGTCCCACTCGATCGTGAGAGAGAGCGTTTAGCGACAGAGGTAGGGGTAGGGAATCGGAAAACGAGAAGGGTGAAGGGCGAAGAACGAAAGGGGAAGAGGAGTGTCAGAAGCGGTAGCAGGACAGCAAAAGAAAAAAGAAATCACACTCACGTCGTTACTAGAAGACAAAAAGTGAATGACGGACGATCCCTTGTAGCCCGGGTCGAAAGTGTACGTTCTGTTTTCAGGGTTCCCGCACATGCCCAAGATCTTTTCGCTGCGGTCGAAAGACGGCAGCTGCTGCAGCTCCTCCATCGCCCTTTCCACACCGACTCTCAGCGTGGTGCACATGTTCTTGTTCTGAGCCTGCACCATGACGTCAATGTCCAGGTGCAGGAGCACGCGCCAGTATCGCCTTCATGACCAGACTCTGCCGCACTGCCTCGCCAAGCACAGGGTGTACGGGTTCGCGTACCGAGAGAACTCCTTCTCCACTCGGTACAGGTGGCTGAGCGCGGGGTTCGTGTGGTCGTAGCTCTCGGAGCCCAGTGGCTCCAGTCCCAGCGCGGACAAAAGAGCGTGCTTGTGTCTGAAGAGGGAGTCCCCGAACTGCGCCTTCGTGACGCCCAGGACCACTCCTCGGAAAAGCTCGAGCTGAAAGGGTTCCATGCGCATGCCTTTCACTTGGAAATATTCAAAGACCCTCTCTATCATGCGTCGGAAGCGATACATCAGGCGCCCGACGCGCCCTCCGCCGGAGCCCCCGCGCTTGGAGCTCGCGCACCTGGCCTTGGCGCTTCCATCCCAAGCTCCCCAGATCAGAACGGCTTGCGCCACGCGATCCGCCGCCAGGCGCCAGACCGGAAGCCCTCTCGCTCAGAGCGCGCGCGCTGCCGCCCCCGTGGTCCTTGAGGAGCCTGGCTCACGCAGTCTGCTGCCACCGCCTAAAGACACCGACGACCCAAGGTCTCGAAGGGATCGACGGCTCGCTCGAGCAACCACTGATGTCCTCGCGTTCGCCGACAGCGCCCTGGGGTTCGTTCGCCGCGTCCGGTCGATGCCGGGAGGGGAACGGAGACGGCGTCGCGCTGTGTCCGCCCGAACGCATCACGGGCAGCGCCGGGCGTGTCACTCGTCCGAGGAAGAGACGCGCCCTCTAGATTCACGGTGGCGGAGTTCACGCTGCCGCCAGGGTTCACTTCAGGTATTGCTGGTTGTTCTCAGGTGTCCCGCGCGCAACGCAACGCGCCGATACGGGGAGCCGGAGGCGAGCCGTTAACCGATCGAGAAGCGATCCGAGCGACCGCGCTTGATGTCGGGTCTCGCCGACTTCGACGACGAGGCCGAGCCGACTTCCCGCCCGGGCGAAGAGTTGCGCCGCGACGGCATCGGGATGAGAGCGTTCTGGCTGACCACGACGCTCGCTGGTCTGGCGCGGAGGAACCGTCCCAAGACCTGAAATTTCGCGAGCTGAGGCCGATAATCTACGGACCGCGCTGGCCCTGTGGACCGCGAAACCAGAACTGTGCGCGCAGGGCGTGAAGGCTTTCGAGCGCCGCTCACGCGCCTTGATTGAGATGTGCGGAGAGGCTTTCGACTGAGCCGAGGTCGTTTTTACAACTTGTACGCGAGGTACCCTTTGCCCGTGGAGACCGAGGAGAAGGCGAAGGCGGGATGCCCGGCGGTGCCGCTCGCAGGGAGGCAACCTCCTTACCGACGGCGGCGCGAAACGCCCGTGGACGAGAGGTCCATCGCCTCGAGGGAAATACGCACGGGCGCAGAATTGCTGTCGGAACTCGGGCCTATGTACGCGGCGTATTTGGGATTTACCGAAGACGAGTCGAAGCACCGAGGGCTTTCAGAGAGAGCAGCTCTCCTGGGGGGCGGTTGGCTAGTCCGAGAGGAGCGTGCCGTTTAACCACGCTTTCGCAAAGCTGAGCAGCAGCCGGTTGACGAGATGGATCGCGACGGCGCGCGCTGTTCCTCTCGAACTCCTGAAGACGCACGCGCGCCCCCTGTCCGACCGGCGCTGGGGTAACGCTTTAGGCGCTCGGGAAAGGAGATATTAACCCCGGCCCGCGGAGGAGATGAAGAAAATGGTTCACACACCTACATAAAGTCCACACTTCCAGGTCTAACTAGAGAGAGAGAGAGAGAGAGAGCCACACACGACTTTAAGAGAGGCGAGGATGGAAAATATAAAACCGCTATGGACAGCTCGCCCCGAGCACAAGCATTCAACAGTATGATCCAGGTGATGAAGGGTGCGAGCGCTGGATGCTGGAGTATCGCCGAGTCGAACCCCGGAACTCGGGAGAATTTTGACATCTGGGTCCGAGGTAGAGGCTGCACGGTCCAGTACGTCGTACGCCAAGTCGACGACAGCGCGACGAGCCGTTCTTTCCTCTACACCTTGTCGAGGTTCAACGACATTCCCATCGTGGCCCACACGCGAGACGACATCTTGGAGCTGTGCAAAACGACGCGCTCCTGGACGACGGGAGGACGCCGCGCGCGACTACGTAAATGATACGCCGAGCGGAGAGGGACCCGCTGCGGGCGCTGGCAAGGAGACCGAGGCCTTCGCCGCCGACGGGCGCCAACACAAGAGGCTCACATCTACGCCGCCCCCGCAAACGCTCGACGGCACCGCTTCATCTGGCCAAGGAGATTTGAAGGGTCTGGCGAGGGGCATGATGGACATGACTCTTTCGAGTGGCGCCACCGCCGCCAGAGGGCAGCGAAGTTCGATCCCTACGCCGCGCGCCGCTGCTCGATCCGAACCTCCCGAGGTACGGAGGGACCTCAAGCCCAAAGCGCCGCCGCCGCTGGCCCCAAGACGACGCCGAGCCGAGGTTTCGTTGAGCCTCCGACCGCCCGCAGGGATTTGAAACTCGACGACCACGGACTTCGACGGAGCAAGACCGACGATCGCTGAGACGGGCTGTCGCGAGGCCCGAGTCGACTACGAGGATTGTTACGGATCCGGGTTTTCGCCTCAGCGCAGATAGCGCTGCCGCGACCGCTTCCCCTTTCAGAACAGACACGTATGCATGTTTTTCCCTTGCCGTACACCGACTGGATTTGGCTTCATATTAAAGTACACAAGCACGGGCGACCGAGGACCAGAGGACTGCAGGCGAGCGGTATGGACGCCGCAACTGACCGCGAGACCAAAGCTTAACCGGTCAAAAGCCAAGGATGACAAACCTCCTGGGTTCTCAACGGACATTGTGGAAGAGTGCTTGAGGAAGTACGCCACCGCGGACCGAGAAACTCAAGGATCTGAAGCCTTTCATGTTCGCCGCCTTACCCGAGAGCGTGCTGCGAGCGATGCAGCTTTCGGAGAGGTTGATCCAAGCCCATTCGAAACCACAAAGACCTTGTCGCGCTGGCTGGTCAACTACCGCCGCGCTGGGTGTGCTCGGGAGCGGGCGGCGACGACGACGACGACGACGATGACGACGACGCGCGCCCTCCAAGCGATCCAAGAGCCCCGACACGCCAGATGCGCACCGGCGTGCTCGCGAAAAGCTGCCCGCGCTACTCGTGGGTGCAAGCTGGGGCGAATTGCTGCCCGCGCTCTTTCGCGGACAGAGCGACGCGAGGTCGAGCTGAAACGCCGCGATCCCGTAAGGCACCTGCCCTGCGAGACGAGCCTTCCCGGAGAGAAACGAACAGGGAGGGTGAGCAAGTTGGAAAGTTTCAGGTGGCGACGTTTCTCCCCCCCCCGCCGCTCCGACTTAGAGAAGTATGATATGTATCGCAGATTTTACCGAGAATCCCAGGGGCTTTTACCATGTGAAGAGTCTGTCAAAATCGAGGTCCTCGCCTGTCGGTTCAAGACGGGATCGGCCGCCTCGCGGTCGGAGCGACAAGGGCCCTGGGGCGTTGCCGGGCGGCACTCGCTTTAGACCGACGGCCTCCAGCTAGCGATCAGATGTGAAGAGAACTCCGCCGCATGCACTTGCGAATGGACACGGCAGATGTCTCTCACCCGAGAGCTTCCCTATCAACTCCTCTGCCACTCGACCACGCCCACGCCCTTCACCCAGGTCCAAGACCGAGGAACTTCGAGCAAGACGCGTGGGCGCCCGCCGGGACCCCGCCGAGCGCAGGCACAAACAGACCCTTCGGCCTCTAGACCACGTGGATAGCTACCTCCCGATAGAAAAGATGTTCTCCGACGACACCGCTGGACTCGCGAACGACAACGCCGAGGACCGCGATCGAGACTACGAGGAGGTAGTAGCGCATATGCAAAACCAAGGTCTGTACTTTGAAGACTTCATAGGGAGGTGGAATAAGCCCGCAGTTGTTGGTTGCGACGGACCCAAAGGTGTCGATTCAAGACAGCACCGACGACGAGACAGACGGAGGGCCCGCTCGACCCGGCGGCCGCCAGCCGGACGCGGGAGCGAGGGGCGCTTTTCTTTCAAGAGGGCACCGACTTCGAGAGAGACGCAGGTCTCCGCCGCCCCGGCGGTCTTCAGCCGGACGCGGGAGCGAGGCTTTTTTTCTTTCGAACGCCAGCCGGACGCGAGCGAGGCCGCTTTGTCTTTCGAACGCCAGCCGGACGCGGGAGCGAGGGCGCTTTGTCTTTCGAACGCCAGCTGGACGCGGTAGCTAAGTCGCTTTTTTTCTTTCAAGAGGGCACCGACCGAGAGAAACGGAGGGCTCTGGCTCCACCTAGACGGTCGCCGGCCGGACGCGGGGCGAGGTCGCCTTGTCTATCCAAGAGGGCACCGACCGAGAGAGACGGAGGGCTCTGGCTCAACCTAAGCGATATGGATGCCGGAGCGAGGTAGTCTTTCATTTCAAGACGGCACCGACCGAGAGAGACGGAGGGCCCGCTCGCCCCAGGCGGTCGCCGGTCGGACGCGGGAACGAGGGCGCCTTATTTACTTAAGAAGAAACACGCTGAACCGGAGGGAGCGGACCTGGTCGCTGTGGCACAAAGACTTTCTAGTCGAGTCCAGTCCAATTGATGTCATGTGTTTTTGTCTGTTTTTGTCTGTTGTTGTTTAACGCAGTTGATCGCTTTCATGTATTCGGTCACATATTTCCCAATCTGTGTACGTAATTCAATAAAAATCCAAGGAGGGGAATTTTAAAAAGACCGCCTGTGTGCTGTTTTATCGAGGTTCGCGTGTCTTCTCACGCTTCTAACGGGTATCACGATGCATGCAGGGGACGTTTTTCTCGCTTGCTGTGACACTAGCTCCCGCAGAAAGTCTGGAAATTTGGTATAGACGGAGGGACGGAAGCAGGCCCACAGACATCTTTTTATTCGTAAAGGTCTTTATTACACACATACACGCACACACGACAGAAGAACCGTGATACATCACGCAATACACCCTTCGCAGACGCTGACCGCTCTGTCCTCCGTATCTCGCCCCTGGTGTGGCAGAGCAGCAAGAACGCGGAGAGCACGCCGCCTCTGGTGTATTCCCGCCGACGGACCTCTTGCCTCCGGGTCGTGACGCTGCCGCAGCCCTCGAGGACTCTGTTATCACGATCGCGCCATCTCGCCCCTCAGCTTACCTAGGAGCCGCTTTCGCACTCCGCGCGGCGCCTTGTCCGCGAGCCTGTCCTCCGGGAGGGTAATCGCATCGCGGGCCTCCAGCACTCGAGCCGCCACGTCCGTGGCCAGGTTCGCGCCCTTACGCGAACGCATGTACATGTGCACGTCCAGGGTCGAGCCCGTCCTGTTGCTGGAACCCGAGCCCCGGGAGGCGCCGAGCGCCGCTCCAGCGCCCCTGTTTTTCGCGGTGGCCTCGGCCAGCACGGCGTAGCCGAGGGACATGACGCAGTCGCAGTAGCGCAGGGTTCCTCTCTCGATGGCCGATACCGCGCTGAGCACCATGGCGAGTTTGTTCTTCGCGCTCACGTGTTTACCCAGCACGTACCGGCTGTTGCTCTGCGACCACTTGCTGTAGAAGAGCACCCTGAACCCTGAGCGGGCCAACGAGTGTTCGAGTAGGTCCTTCACATCCGCCAGCGAGTTCACGTAGGTGTTCTGCTCGAACACCACCACCACTGGAACCTCTTTCCACCTGGTCCTGGGCAACAGGATTCTCAGCAGCCTCACGTGAGCGCTCAGCAGGGCCGCGTACGCTCTGGTGACCTGATCCAAATCGCGAATCTCCATTTCGTCCAGGGCCATGATCTGAAAGAAGGACAGGGTTTAAGTCATAAACGCGCACACACACGCATGAGTTATTTAGCTCTTTTCCAAGAAACTGTTTTCAGACTCCCTTCCCGAAAGCGTGACCCGACATGACGCTCTGTCCTGGGTGCAGGACGGCTCGAGAACATCTCCTGGACCTGATGAGAATGCCCTGGGAGCGCTGCTCTCGCTACGAGTTCATGATAGCCCTGGCTCGCGCCCGCGCAACATGGATTTCTACTCCGCTATGGACCGCGGGCAACTCAAGACCTCGTGACAGTCAGATAGTCTCGCTTCGCCGGGCGAGGATGTTGGTCGCGGACGCTCTCATCTCCTCCTACAACAAACGGCGCGGCGAGGGAGATCGGCAGACTCGACGCCCCTCTGCCCCGCGGTCTCTCTGGCGAGCGGTTCCTTGCGAGCCATCGAGCCGCGCGCTTGCGCTTGGGCAACCGCGCCCCGAGGAGATTCGGCACAGTGCATCTCCGACAGATCTGGGGAGCTACGAGGAGATGGTGCTGTCGACGCTGGCCTCTGTCGAACGGTCCGCGCCGAGCGCCATACCTGGCCTCGTCGGCGCGCCAGCGCTCGCAACGTGAGCTCCTCCACACCGCAGGGTGGCCCTCGCGATGACCGCTGGCAGCGCAATCCTCGGACGGCCGCGCTTGCGGGCGTGGGCTCAGGCGCTGGAACTGATATCGCTTCGCTCCCGACGCCGAAACCGCCTTTGAGCGCCCAGGATGAGACCCGTGAGCGCCTACATACGGACCATCATGGACATATCGAGGAACCCGCGCCGACCGCCCCCGCGACGCGCAACGAGCGAACCGCCCCGACACGACACGCCTTCCAAGACCTGCTGGTCTCGGCCTGAGGGGACCTGTCGCGACGCCGAGGGAGCGCGATATCTCGCCTCAGCGCGCAGAGGGCGCTCGCAGACTGGAGAGCGAACGGGTCGACACTTACCACCAGATCGCCACCGCGAGCTCACGGCACAGCAGACCCCGGCGCAGGACCTGGAACCTCCTCCGAACGCCGGGTCCAGGCACAGGTAGGCCCTGGTCACGGGGATCGGGCCACGCCCTGAGCTCCGGCAGTTGTTGGAGAGGAACCTGTTTATCACAGCGGGCCGAACGGAGCCGCCGCTGCCGCCTTCACGCCCGAGGACGGCGCTGCTGCTGCCCGTGACTCGCCTCGAACCCCTTGGGCGCGACCATGTTCATGAGCCCTGAGGTGCCCGCTCACCGATATGTGCTGAGGACAGTACACGCCGAGGCAACAGCACGTGAGGCCCGGATCCTCTCGTGGTACCTGCACTTGAAACTTTGCGACACGACGTGGTAAGCGGGCCGCCGCGTCGCCGCGATGTCCGCCACTTTGTTCAGCCACGGGTGTTGTTCACGTGGCTGGTGATGTGCACCTGCTTCCGTCCCCTGAACGCGATGTTAGGCAGCACGGCCAGCAGCACTTTGGAGTTCACGAAGCCCACTTCGTCTACCAGGATGAGGTCCGCGCTCTGTCCTCTGCTGGCCTGCGAGGATCACAAGGGAAAGAGAGTGGCAGAGATTAGACGCAGCGGTTCGCGGGTGCAATCGCGCGCTTACAAACAACACGTGGAAGAAGATGGGAGGCGTGAGCGCCGGGAGGGGAAAGGAGATGAGAGAAAGCAGAGATTATACGGAAAGGAGCAATAGATCGAGAGGAGACCGACCGGCGCCCGCATGGAACACTGGCACGCGGAATTAATAGACGATCCCCAGTGGGTGAGCTGCTGCGTGGAGAAGGGATGTCCCTTCGAAGACGGCCGCGTCCCAGGGAGCTACGTGTGCCGCGCGCACTGCAGCGAGCACTCTTGTTCGGGCCACAGCTGCGCCTTGATACACGCCATGGCCTCTCGGGTTCCGTACGGGACTTCGAGCGAATCCTCGTGTCCCGTAGCGGAGCTGCTGACCTTCCGCAAAGAGGAGCTGGAGTTCAGAGACCCGTGGGCCGCTGGGACTCGGGGACCCGAAGCGAGCTACGGCGCGCTGGGACGCGCCGAGTCGGGCCCGGGTCGAGGCTGTCGGCCGAGCACCGAAGAGGAGCTCGACGCGGTCGCCCTCGTGCTGAAATCGTGTCTCCCCGCGATGATCGCCCTCTTCTCCACTCTCCTCACCGACGAGTTCCTCCGGGAGTACGAGGTCGCGGACCGCGGCCAGGCGCCCGTCGCCGGACCTCAGTCCTGGACGGCGCGCATGTTCCGCGCGGCTGACAGGGTGCGCTTCGGAGGACGAGCTGAGCTCGGTCTCGCCGGCGAGTGGCAGGCCTCCGTCAGACGGGAAGCCACGCCAGGAGCGCGTGGCCGTGGTTCACGCTTGCCCGCTCGCGCGAGCCGAGGATCGAGCGCTTCGTGAAGAGGATGGTGTGCAGACATAACGACAAGCGCGCGAAGAGAGCGGACTTCTACACCGCGGTGATCATGGTGACCCTGTGTTTTTTCCCGTACTTAAAACACCGCGCCCTGGGCGAGCTGTTCAGCAACAGGACTCTGGTGCTCATGTGTTTCGACAAAACCCGCACCCGGCACAACCAGTGGTCCACGCTCGCCACTCACGTTCACCTGCACGTGAACCAGCCCGAGTTCGCAAAAAGGTCGCCGAGCGACTCGAAGGAGCCTACCCCTCGTGGTCGCGGTGACGTTGGACGAGTACGTGTCGCGTGCCGCCTCGGACGGAGGAGCGAGCGGGATGGGGACGGAGCGTCTTGACGACGGACTGTCGAACGACACGACCGCAGAGAGCACGAGCTCTCGGGGGCGATCCCTCGCCAGGGAGGTCCGTCCATCCACTCCTCTAGAAGCCGACAAGCCCGAAAGAGGCCAGCGGGGCTCGGGGAGGAAAAGGAGGACCCCTTGCTCCTCGGCGGCGACACGAGGTTCACGGAGGGAGGTTGGGGGAGAAACCATGCGATGTGGACGCCGCCCGCCGACTGCACTCGGGCCGACGGGACGAGGGACTGAGGGGATGAGGGATGCGCGCGGGCGCCCGCGGACGGATCTCAGGATCTCAGGAGCCCGCCTTTCAGTCGAAGGGCAGTTTGCTCGCCGACGTGTTCGCTCATTGTTGTTTGTTACCCTGCTCAATAAAATGAATCGATGAATCAATCCGGGTAGTGTTGTGTGTCTCTCTCTTCAACACGGAACGTGTTCCTCACCGAGGGGTACAATTATCGTCTTTCTGTACGTCTGTCTACCCAGTAGCGTAGAAGAAAACACAAAGACAACCACATACAGAGAACTGTTTGATGCATCTTTATTTGCCACAGGTACACAGAACATGCAAGGACACGAGTTAGAAAAACTCATCGTGGTTCGTGAGCAAAAAAAACAGAAACGACAAAACCCCCAAAAAAACACACGACTCCTTCTCCTTAGTTTCTCACACGACCTGTGGGTCTGTTTGGCCTGACGGTCGTTCCCTCGTTTTCATCCGCTTTGCCTCCCCCGCGCTCCTTCGGCCTCCTCGCGTTTCTTCCGCGTGCACAACGGCCTTTTCCACCGTACGCCCTTGGGTCGAGGCTCGCGCGACCTCGCGGAGTCGGTCGATTGCCCAGGACGCAACTCCGAATTCCCTTCTGCCCGGTTTCGTTCCGCGGCACCTGCCGCGACGTGCTTCTCGAGCACCTCGCGCTTCCACTGCAGGTTGACCATGGCGGTTATGGGAGCGTTCCCAAACTGCACGAGGGCGCCGAATAGCTCTCCGGTCCGCTCGAGCGAGCCTATCTCGCGGTCTCTCATGAACGATATCCGCAGCGAGCAGCCCGCGACTCGAGCGAGGCACGCAGGCCGACGCGCCCTCGCCTCCTCGGCGCCCGACCGACGCCTCCTTCTCCTCGCCGGGCGCGACAACCTGAAGCCCACGGCGCCTTGGTCGAACACGATCCCGCCTCTGTCCACGCCCTGGGGAGAGTCTCCCATGAGGACGATCCATGAGGCAGTTCGCGGGCGCAGTACGCCGTGATGTGAGCGAATAACCATATGAGCGAGGCTATCTTCCTGTTATAGGCCGTGGGGCCGCGCGTCTTTCTCAGCTGCCGCCGACCCTCGCCAGAGGCGAGCCTATCATGCCACCGCCTGGCTTGCGACACGCTTCAGGAGGCTCGACGACGCCTCCACCGAGCCCCGAGGCCACCAGGTGCTTGAATAGCACGACCCGCTCGCCGCCACGCTGTGCCTGGCCGAGCATCTCGCGCGACGGGTCCAGCGCAGCCATGCACACGAGGGACAGCAGCCGGTCGCTGGTGCCCGCCGAGGCCGTGGCAGCTAAGGCCATCCGAACCCCTCCGCGGCGAGCCTAGCTCGCCGCCGCCTCCCCTCGCTCGGGTACGGGCTGGCCAAGGTCCGAGCCCTTTCGCGCTCCTGTTGAGCGAACCGCATGCGGTAGAGCCAGCGCGGGCCGCGGCGAGCTAAGGTACTCGGCGCTTCCAGCTCCTCCAGCGTGACTGTAGGAAGCCAGCTGATGGGATATTTTTTCCCAGCGCTCTGCTTGGCTATCTCGCCGCGCTCTTGAGCCACTCCAGCTGCTCGAGGAACTTCGCGGGCGGCGGGACCTCCGTCGCGTCCCCGATCCGCCGGTCGCAGAGAACACGCTGTCGCAGGGATCCGCTCACCACCTCGCCCCTTCGCCCGCACGGAGCCCGAGATCCTTCTCTTCTCCTCCGGCGGTCGAGCCCCACCCCAACGCCAAGCTTTCGTGGTCGCAGGGTGAAGTGGCAGCACGAGCGCCCTCCTGGTTTCTTCCCACGGTCGAACGTGATGTCGGTTTCGGCAGCACTCGACACTTTTCGTCGGGCGCCAGCCGCGGGATCACTGGGTACCGTGAACATGAGCGCGAAAAGTCTTGCAGCGAGTCCAGCGCTGCCAGCGACTCTTCGCGGAGCGCGTGACGAACTCTCTGCTCAGATTCGCAGAGACCTCGAGAGCCTCGGAGAGCGTGAGCGGCTGATTGGGGCTCCCGGCCATGGCCTCGCATCTCTCTATCCTCGCACCGCGAGCCAGAGCGTACTGCTCACCAGCTCGTGACTGGGTCCTCGGGCCGAGGCCATCTCCTGGGCCCGCCAAGGCTCGCGAAACCCAGCAGCCCGGCGCCCGCTTCTCCGAGCACCCTGGCCTCACAGACCCTGTCGACAGCTCGACCGCGCCAGTCGCTCGGCTCGGGTCCCGCAGCAGCAGAGCGAGAGCCCCGAGCGCCACCGAGTCCGAGACGCCGACTCCCTGCCACTCGCCAGGCACAGCATGAGCCCTATCCATCGCGGGTCTCCCGAGCACGCTGGGTGTTTCACGCCGCCCTTTGTGAGGCGGAGGGCCACAGCGCCGTTAGTTGGGCTTAACGCGAGCGCCCGCCTCGGCGAGGAACCTTCTGGCGAGGCGAAAGGCAGGCAGCCGCGGGATGTCGAGCGGACGGGTCCCGCGCGAGCTCGCCGCCCAAGCGCGGGCAACCTCGAGCGCCAGAGGCCGAGGCGCGCCGCCGCCGCCCTCCCGCTCGCCACGAGCACGGTGCGGCAGAGCTCGCGGGCCCGCTTTCAGCATCTCCTCTCTGCCCCGCGCACCACCAGCGCGATCCCGAACGGGCCCGGTAGGCGCCAGCCGACAGTCTTCGGACAGCGGTGGCGACCAAAACCGCCGAACCCTGTCGCCGCGGGCGTCCGACGAGCCGCACAAACACGGTCTCAATCCGCACCAATGCCAGCACGGTGCAAACGCGGCACGCCAGGGAACGGAATCGTGAGGTTTGTAATATCTGAGGAGTTTTCCGCCTTCGCCCAGCGCCGAGGGGACCTTCCAGTCCGCGCAGCACGGGCTCGAAAACACGCGGCCCCGATCTCGGGAGCCCGGGAGCATTTCGATCTCCTGCCGATCGCTCAGCGAGAGGAAACACGAACTCCCCTCCTCGCGCCACTCGCTTTACCTTCACCGAGCGAAAGGCTCCCCTCGCCCCTCCCGGCGGGCGGCCGCCGCCCGAGCCTCCGGCGCTGGGCTTCGCTTGCCTTCTGAGGAAGGACGCCGCTGTCGATTCGTCCCAGAACCTTTGGCGCGGGAATCAGCCCCGCCGGGCGCCTCTTCCAACGCGCGCGGGTCCTCGCTGGCGGCGGGTCTCGCCCGTGTCTCGACGGAGCCAAGAAGAAGGGCCCGCCCGCCCCGATTCCCACCTGAACCTCAGCTCCGCCACCGGCGCAAAACGCACCCCGGTCCTCCTCGACCACGGCGTGGGCCTCACCACGCCTCGGGCCCCGGATACCTTCGGCAGTCCTCAGCTCGCAGAACTCTCTCAGCGAACGCCGCAGCGCAGGTGCAGCGCCTCGGTTTCCCGCCGACGCCTGGCTCCTCTTCCCGCCGGTCGCTTTCCCTCGGGTCTGACAGGGCGCAAACCGGCCTCGGATCGCGGACACCCTGAGCCCCCCGGGGTCCGCGTGCAACACCAGGTTGCCCGAGGAGCGCACGAGTATCGCGTCTCGGGACTTCTCGAGCAGAAGCGTCAGTTCGTCGTCTGGGCCGCGAGGCTCCGCGGTGGACACCAAGAACCCCGCCCTCTTGTCCTCAACGCGCCCAAGCCCGGGGCAGCGCAGGTCCAGCGCCCGCGGCGACAGCGAGTCCGCCTCGGGCGTGAACACGGTCACCGATCGACACCTGAACGGACCCGAGGCGCCGGCGAACCAAGCGATTGCCCGCTGAAGATACCCGTACAGCCCGGGCCGCGCGCATCTTATTTCCAATTCCCCGTGAGTCTCCCCCGAGAGCATTGCGCTCGCGAGCGCCTCGATCAGCTCGGGGGCCTCTCCGACTTCGCTGTGAAAGACCGGGCTCCTTAGCTCCGGAGTCGACGACGGGACCCCTTCCGTATCTCCCGCGCTGAGCTTCGCGTACCACCGTCCGGGTTCCGTTATCTCGATCAGGCCCGAGATCGGCACGCGCGTCTCGCGCTGGAACTCGCTCAAACCTTTGTTGACCACGACGCAGAGGCCTCTGGTCCAGCGCTTCTCGAGCGGACACGACAACACCCGCGAGCACAACGCGTCGAAACCTCTCCACTCGGCGGGATCTCGGGCCCGAGCCGCCCTCGAGTCTATGCGCAGGGGCGCGAAGCGTCGCCCGGGACCCGATTCGCGTGCGACTTGAGAGAAAGCGACGGGGGGAGCCGGGCAGAGCCACTCGATCGTCGACTCGTCCGGACGAGGAAGACGCCCGATGGTCGCCGTGCTTGCGGAAACCGGGTAGTCGGGCTCCCAGTCGCGAGGAAGGGAGCCGGTCCTTTCGAGAGCCTTGTGATACGTCCATCGGGCGCCCGTTATCCCCTTCCAGGAGCTGTCGGACGCCGCGTATCCATCCAGCGGATCCCTGCCTCCGGGGCGCATGAACATCTCGCCGATCACCGAGGCTTTGCCCTTGCACTCGATGCGATCCCGAGCTCCAACCGATCCGGATCGGGCCACTCGGGTCTTCGCCTTAGCACGCCGGTCCTGTACAGCGAGCCGCTCTCCACCACCACGGCCACGGACTCCAGCTTCTGGACCAACGGGCCCGCGCCCAGCAGGTAGAACAGCGGCGATTCCGACGCGAACGCCACGGTGTAGCCGTCTATCACGGCGACGCCGGGGCGCCTGAACGACGACGCCGAGCTCGAGGTCCCTCCTCTCGTCAGCCTGAGAAACGTCCAGTCCCCGAGGCTCGTCGCGACCCTGCTCGGCGAACGCTCGACCCGCTCGAATTCGAACACGGGGCCGAGCGTCTCCGAGTACGCGCGAAGGAGCAGGAGTTCTTCGTCGCCGCGGGGCAGCAGTTCCCCGCCCGGTCGGAGCTCTGACCCTCGCAGAGGCTTGGGCTCGCAGCACCTAGTCAGGAGAGGCGTCAGCCGATGGTCGCGGGAGCAAAGGAAAGCTCCCAGCGTGTTGATCCTGAGTTTGCTCGAGTGATGGAACTGAGCGTCGGTGCTCCTGGTCCAGGCCGACGCGCCCCTGTGTCTGCTCAGCGTGATCAGTTTGCAGGCGGGGAAGCAGTTCACTCGGCTGCTCGCCAAGTGCCCGAGCAGAGCGCACACGGGGCAGGGCGCGCTGCCGCCGCAGCTCAAACTCGTAGTCCAGCATCACGCCGCCCCGCTCATCTCGGGACGCAGGGGTGCACCGCCTGTAGAACCACGCCAGGCAGGCGCCACGCCAAAGTTTTTCTTCGCGCCACCTGTGACCAACAGCCTGGCGCAGTGTCCCAGTAGCACGGCCTCGCCCAGGCAAGCTTCAGACGCCCATCCCGCTCGCCTGGGGCACCTGTCGCCCTTTCCATCGCGTAGCGCTCGGACGGGCGCTTGTCGCGAGGTTGAGATTGTACTCGGCAGGGGGCCGAGAGCGACTCGATTTAATCGCTGTCATCGGACTCGCCTGGCCTCGCGCATTACTCTACCGCTGGGAAGAACTCCCCGCCGCCTATGCCGAGGGGCCGCCTCGGTCTCTCGCCTCCGAGCCAAGAGCGGGCGACAGGGGTTCCTCGCAAGCCGGGTCCTCCACCGAGGCCCGCCCACGGAGACCTCGGCGGCACCGCCCGGCCTTCCTGGGCGGCAAGTCCTGAAGATGCGCGCGAGCCTGGGTTCCTCGTGAGCCCTGGCGCCCCGCGCGCACGGCGCGCTCCAGTCCGGTCATCGCCTATAGAGAGGAGGCCTCTCGAGCGCCGCCCCCGAGCCGCCTCGCGATTCTCCCGCCCCGGAGTAGTTCAGCTGAAAGTAGCAACCGCCGCGATCCGACAGGGGTGGGGGCGCGCGCGACGCCACGGCTCGCCGGCGCCGGCCGGCACAGGTCGTCCGCCAGCTCGCTGGGACCGCCGGCCCTGGGTTGCGCCGACGACGCGTGGCCGGGATCTTGAGCACGCCCTGTGGCGCCCGTGTTTGGCATGAAACACCCCGCAGGCTCAGGATCTTCAGGTTGACGAGGCCCAGCGTATGGATCCCGACGGTGATCCACCTGAAACTCGAGCGCAGTCCGCCCGAACCAAACAGGACGACGCCCCGTGAGTGCGCGGCGGCGGTTGTTCGAGACGGCCCCGGTGGCTCCGAACCCGCCGAGATACGGCTCTCCGCCCACATCTCCTTCTCCCGGGGCACCCGCTGCTTCACACACACACCTCCGCCGCCGCCGCGGCTGTCGCCGAGGTTTTCCTGCGCGCGGCGCCTATTTCGCCCTCCAGCTCCGAGTACATCTCCTCTTTCTACTCAAGACAGCTCGAGCCCGCGAGGCCCTCCCTTTACTTCGGGACGCGATGCCACGAGCGCCTCAGCTCCGGAAGGATAGAGCTCGACCGAGCCTCGGGCGGACGACGCCTTCTCTAAACGCCTGGCGCCGCTTCTTCCAGCTGCAAATACGCCAGACTAGCGCGAGCTCTCTCGACCCAGGTTGCCGTGAACGAGCCCAGCGAAGCTTTCTGCCGATTGTCCACGCCAGCGAGGCTCGAGAAGACCTCGGCGCACATCACGCCACGCATGCGCGCAGGCTCAGCTCGAGGCGCAATCACGCCCATCGCCGGGAGCAGACACGCCGATCGATCAAGATGTGTTTGTTCGCCCTGAGGCCCTCTGGCACGGCCTCGGCGTGGTACTCCGACTCCTGTGTACGCAGCGTGGGCACTCCGCTGTCCGAACGCCTCCAAAGTCCGCGCGGACTCTCTCGGCCGGCTCGACACGACACCAGCAGCCGAGGCGCCCCGCACGCCGCCTCGATTCTGAACGCAGAGTGTCCGCAGGGGAACCATTCCGCCACGCGCCCCATCGGGCACGCCGCGCCCCTTCGCGCCGCCTCTTTCCGCTGGCCTCGAGCGCTTTGTCCTCCTCTCGCCCGGGCCCTTGGGCACGACGCCACCGCGCTCTCAGAAGATGCCTCAACACCAGCACGCTCGCTTTCCGCGAGGACGGAAAACGCGGAGGGCAATCTGATCATCTCGCGGCAAGGGCGTGGAAGCCCGGCTTAGACGGGTCCCGTAGGTGCGTTGGTTCGCGAGCGCCCGCTCGGCCCGACGGCAGCTCGGCGACCGGGGCGCCGCTCTTCGACAGCGGCCCGGGTCCAACGGGACAAGGTCTCTCAGATCCAAGTTCGCCGCCGCCGGAAGCACGCATCGTAGCGTGAAGTCCACGCCAGCCTTTCGCCCCCATGGCCAGCGCGCAGAGCGCGCGCGGGATTTTCTCGACAGCCCTGGTCGAACACCAGGCACGCGGTCGGTCTTCCACGAAGACACGCACCAGAGGGAGAGTCCGCCCCGTGTAGACGCTGGTCGAGGAGACGCCGGCGCCGGATGTCTCTCCTCACCACGCCGAAACGGGCGCACGAGGAGTGCACGGAAGGCAAGAAGCACGCGCCCCACTCGTCCGACAGCCTGACAGCACCAGCGCCGCACCGCCGCTCGCGCGATCCTGAAGGCGACGCCTGAGAACACGGACACGGCCCTCGGAACGATGAGAGAGAGCCGCCGGTCAGTTTGGGGAGGCCGCTGGTCCGCCGAGCGCCGGCGCGCAGCGCCGCCGCGGGCGGTCCACCGTGGTGAACGAGCCTCTCCGTGCGGGCCCTGTAGAAGGGCGGACTCAAAGCCGCGAGAGGTCGCGGCGACACGCACCGCTCGACTTCTGCCGCGTACACAGCCCTGCACCTGGACGCGTACCTGCTCGCCCACTCGGGATTCAGGCTCACGCGCACCGCGCGCCTCGCCCTCCAAACAGATAGGAGACTTCGCCTTCCGTGAGCTCGACTTCCCAGTCTTGAGACACGCGCACACGAGAAAATGTACTTATCACACGGGCGACCAGCGACCCACGCTGGCCTGGCTCGCGCTTCCTCGACGCACACTTAGAACGCTCGCCCCCGGCTGATCGGACTGGGCGCAATGGAGACGGCTCAGGGCGCCGCCTCCCTGTGGAAGAGAGGCCTCGCTCGACCATTCCAGCGCTTCGCTGCGGATCCTGACCGCGCTATAGAAGCCGCCGAGAGGTACGAGCTCGCCGTCGCAGCGGGAGCCCGGGCGGGCGAGGTCGGAGAAGACTGGAGGGAAAACGGTCCAGGCGCACAGCTCAGCGACGCAAACATGAGCACGGATGATGAATATCAGGAGGAGAGCCGGGGAAGGAACGCGACGCGCTGGGAACGGGTGAGTTTTAAACGCGGGGACAGCAGCGAGAGCATGTCGGAGGGAGACGAGCCTTCCGCGGGCGAGGAGGAAAGCGACGCTGAGGGCTGGCGTTCCTACCAGCAGCCCGGATCCGCGACGCGGGGCGGTCGGGGCGACTCGCCCCCTCTCCTCGCCGAATGCCGAAGTCAACGACGATGGGGAAACTGGCGCGAGGCCCGAGGAGCTCGCCGGGCGCCAGAGCGCCGGCCGTGGGGGCCGGGCAGATGTCTCAGGTGCGAGGCCTACGACGCCACTGCAAGTCGGGCCGAGAACTACAGGAGGACTCTCAACTCTTACACCAAAACCGTGTCGGAGCTCATGATAGGTTTCAAGACGGTCTTGGAGAGGTATCCCGAGCTCAGGGTCGAGACGAGCGACGAGCGCCTTCACTACATGGTGCAGGCCGCCCTAGGGCGCAACACGCTGGTGAGGGAAATGGTCCGCTTGGCGGCGAGGAGAGGCCACGTCCGCGCGGCCTCCGACCGAGGAGAGGAAGAGGAGGACGTCGACGCGGGTTCCCGGGGCCGCGGGCGGTCGGCGATCGCGTCGGTGTGCGAGGCCCTGAACTCGTGCTACACGGACGGCGAGGCGCTCAGGCTGATCCTCGAGCGCTACGTCGATCTGTACGTGCGGTACGTGGAAGTGTGGCGGGAGATGTGCACCAAGATCACCAGGGACATCTCGGCGATGGAGTTCGCGGAGCGCACGCGGGACAGGCCGGGCGTGAGCCACGGCGAGCCCTGGTCGGAAGCGAGGGCCTACGCGTTCGCAGAGATGTCGCTAAGGCGGACTCGCTCACGCCGAGGTCCGTGGGAGACGCCTGCGCTCGCGCGCTGAGGAGCATAGACGCGAATCTGTCGCACGTGCCTGCGAATTTCGAGAGCCGCAAGCGCCTGCTTTCCGGGTCCATCGAGGACGTGCGCGACCGCTTGGACGCCGCGAGCTCTCGTCTGTGGAGCTGGGATTCTGGCATGAACGACCTGTATTTCGACCTACGCAGCGACCTCGCGATCCTCGAGACCCTGATCGGCGTTGGGGAGATCTCCGTAAAGAGCCTGCTGTACGACAGGTCCGTGTTGGTTTCGCAGCTGAGAAAGATCATCCTGAACGAGAACACGCTGGAGCTGAGGCTGTCTCACGCGCGATCCAAGCTCGCGGAGTCGGACGTCTTCAGACGGCGCGCGGAGGCTAAGTCGGTCGAAATGCGAATCGCCGACGAGCCCGGGGCGCTCGGGTTCGGCGACGTGAGAGATACTTAAAAATAAAGAACGGCGCGCGAAAGGGATGGGCGCCGCGCAAGCCGCGGACGGACGGGTCGTTTGTTCGACCCACGATGGATGTCAACTGCGATTACCTGGTGTACGGCCACCCCTCGCGCGACTCGGATGGAGCGAAGGGGACTCACCCGTGCCCACACTGCACCGCGGGCGGAGCGCTGGACAGGGTCGAGGTGTACGAAGACGAGGAGTACGCGACGCCCGAAATTCCTTACGGGGAGGCATCGGACGGGCGCATGGTACCGTACCTGGTCACGTTTGAGGAAGAGGACCTCGGGGCTGACGGCCCCCGGTCGGCCGAGGAAACGACGACGCTGCACTACGCGAGAGGGGACAGGGTCGTGGCGCTGAGGGGCCCGATCTACCTCCGAGACGTGTCTCCCTACGGCGCTTGGTTGTCCGACACCGGGGAATGCCTGCGCTCGATCCGAAGGCTGAAGCGGGCGGGCCTTGCCTGCATGAACCTGCCCGAGTTGAACAGAATGGTGCTCGAACAGAAAAACGACGATGGCCTTTTGCGCCTGATGAGGACGTGGCTCGATCGCGCCCAAAACGCCGACGTGGGAATCGAAACGTTCGGACCTTTTTACTGCGACGCGGCGCTCGCCCCCGTGCTCCACGCGATCCTTCGGTCGGAGTGGGTCGAGAAGCGGAAGCGACGCTGCTGCTCCAACTGCGAACTCAAGCCGGGCTGGGCGCAGGGGTTCTACGACTGGAGGCGCGTGGCGGTCATCCGCCGCACGCCGGGCGCTCGCGGCGACCCGGAGCCCCCCGCTGGCAGCGAATGTCGGAGACGGAGCGCCGCCAGAGTCTCGGCCGCCGGTTGAACGAGATGAGACAGTGCGGCTACACGCCCTGGTCTGCCGTGACACGCAGTGCGCCGTCGCGAGGACAACTTGCTCGAGATTCGTGCCCGAAAGCCGAGCGACGCTTTTGGCATATTGCGCTTTTCTCACGGAACAGGCCGCTCTCGAGGCGTCCAGAGAGCGCGACTGGCTGGTGCGCAACGAGGCGGTGATTCAGCTGTGCTGGGCGCTATACTGCATCCGTTGCGCGCGCGAGGGTGAACGTAGCGAGCGCCTCGGGGACGGCCGCCGCCGATCGTGGTCTCACGGCGAGCTACAGTGGGATCACAGCGCCGAAAGTCTATCGGACGATCCCCTGGGCCGTTCGGGGAGCACGGAGACGATCTACGTAGAGGAAAGCGAGAGCGACGACGGCGAAGACGGGGAACCCGCAGCCGGCGAAGCGAGAGAAAGAATTCTGGAAGGCTGGGCCAGGTCCATCGTGTCGCACCGCGTGGCGCTTCAGACTCACGAGCGCCGAGATCCCGCGGAAACGACGGCCGTCGACGCGGAGCGACTCGCGGTGATGTATGCCGTAGATCATCTCCCAGGGGCCGCCGAGCGGTCGCCGACATTGTCACGGGGATCGGACGGCCTGGGCCGAGGCGACTTCGCGCCCGGCCCCGAATTGACAGAGTTCATCGCGTCAAACGAGAGGTTTTCCTCTCCGAGGGGCGAAACGGCCGCGGCGCCGGAAGCAGAGGACATGCGAGTCCCTGCCGTCGGCGAAGTCACGGCGGGAGTCCCCGATCGCATGGAGGTCAGGAACCGTGATCCCGAAGCGACCGCCAAAGCCATAGCGTCTTCGCTCCCCCGGGTCTCGCCCCTGGCCGTTAGCGGCCTGACGCTGAGAGCACCCGACCCCGGCGCGCTGAGGTCCGACCCGCGCGTCTTTTGGCCCGTGTTTGTCAACCCCACCAGAGCTTGCTACCGTCTGTTCAAAAGTGTCGCTTCTGCCGGTTCGCCAACCCCGCGCACACGCTGGAGATGCTAGCGAGGAGCTGGAGGCGAGTCCCGGCACATACCCGAGGGGTCCCTGCCCACCGCCACCGGAGGCACCGTCGAAATCGAGCGTTCGCGCTACGAGCGATATTTCATCGCGCCCCTAGACAATCTCGTGCTCGTCGGCGCGATAGGACCCGCGGAGAGGGAGCTCACGCTTCGGCTCCTGAGGAGAGGCGTCCTGCCTTGCTTCGCGTGCCGCGGCGAAAGCGTGGTCGATCGGATGACGAGTTCCACGCTCGCGCTGTCCTTCGCAGCCTGCGGCTTGAGGCTCTTCGCCCCCGAAGCCGAAGCGCCCGACTCTGCCGGGTCCGCGCCGCCGCCACCGCGGGCCGGTCTGCTGTATTTCGCCGCGCGGTACGTGCTCGTACGCTGGCGCTTTGCACGCTGGGCCCGCCGCGCCAGGGCCGGTTCGTGGTCGCGGGGGACGGACGCGACAGACTGCTGTGCGTGCCCTGAAGCTGGTCGGAGCGCTCGGGCGGTGGGACCGGAGAGGCGGACGGTGACCTATCGCGGCGGCTACCCGCGGCGCGACACGAGACCGGACGCCGCTCGGGCTCTTCTGATCGTGTTCGAGGGATTGCTCGACGCCCGCACCGCGGTTGCGAGCTGCCCAGCTGTACGCCCCGGAGCTCACGCGCAGCTGCCTTACCTGAGGGCGCTTGGGAAGATGCCCGACAGCGCCGGGAGCGCGAGCAGAGGCTCGCGACGGTGGCTGGAGACGCTGAGAGGAGGGTCGCCCTTCACGGGGCGCGCGCGACGAGGACGACGAGCCGCTTTTCGCTCACGTGGGCGACGCCGCCCACGGGCAGCACAGCAGCGTGAGAGGAGCCCTGTTCAAGGGGGACTCCAGACCGCGGGCCGACCCCACCCAGTCACGACGATCGCGGATTCGACCCGTGGTTCGATTGCCTCGCTGATCGCGACCGCGAGGTCGAGCGACCCGCACGAGCTCATGAAGCCGGAGCCCGGAGCTCGGACGAGTAGGTGGTGACGGTTGAACAGAACCCGCCGCACCTGGCGCCGGGGAATACATAACGCAGAAGCCTAGAGAGAGTATGACCATCCAAGACGCCAACGATGTCCAGGGCGACATTTATGTGGAGTCTACGCAGTTTTCTTCGGGCGCGCGGGTGCCAAGCGAGCGGCGGTTCTCGACGCGCTTGCGCCGGCTCCACGTGGTGGAAACCGGCCCTGGGGTTCACCGAGGAAACCCTGAAGGTCTTTCTCGCCCAAGCTAAGGACGACGCGCACTCGGACTCACTCCCGAGAGGGGCTCGGCATCGCGCGCCCCAGCTGAAGAGGCCCTGCATGGCTAACATCGCCACACGGCCTACACGAAGACCGCGGGTACGGAGACCGGGCGGAACGGCGACGGCCGGGCGGCGAGGAGCCTCGGCGCCGATACCGAAGCGCCGCCGAGGCGCCTGGGCGCTGTTGGTGGGTACGCACGGCATCCGCCGAACCGCGTTCGCCGAGGCTTTGGTCGTGATGATGCACTCGCGTCAAAAGCTTCGAGCTGACGGGCGCCGCCAAACAGGACCTTGTAACGACGCGGAAAGCGCTTGAGAGCGGGCGCCACGGCTCGGAGGAAAAGTTCGCGCCCGCCGCCGCGTCGCCGGGCGGGCTGTTCGGGATCAACATTCAGATCTGCGCCGGGACACGCCTATCGCGCCGCCAACATCCATCACGGCAACAGGTGGCCCGTGGGGTTTCTGGAGTACAGTCTCAACGGCTGGTCCTGAGAAACCTGCCCGGGCTACTCTGTAAGGAGACCCTTCGCTTCGAACTGGACAGCGAGGACTGCTATCACAAGGGCACCTATCGCGCCACGCGACTCAACGGTTCAGGGTGGTCCGAGTGGACTCGGACGGCTACCGCGGATTCCACGCCGAACGACACTGATGGCCGAGGACAGGGAGATGTGCAACCCGAACGCCGCAGAGAGCTCGCGAGGAGGACGGCCGCTTTTGTTTAGGCACCGCAAAGGTCGGACATCGAGAACTATCTGACGGCAACGAGCTGTCGAACGCCGAGGATCTGGAAACGTTACTCACGACCAACGGAGGTGGCTCGACGGCAGGAACTGGGGTACATGCTCGGCGCACGGAAAGACGCTTGGGCTGATCACGGAGAACTCGCTCCCGATATACCAGCCTACGCGCCTTACGCACTAGTAAAAGACAGTCATTACGAACCGCTGCTGCCCGCCGCCACGTAAGGCTGCTCGCTTGTTGACGATAAAGGAAAGATGTGCATGTCACTGTTTGTGCGACCGCCGCCGCCCGCCCCTTGACTCTGTACTTGTATACTTGTATGAGGATGTGTACCGTGTGGGTATGTGGTTTGAGAAAATAAAGGACATGGATATATCTGTGAGTGTGTGCAGTTGTCTCCTCTGACGATTTGCAGCGCCGGGTTTGTGCAAGAGTGACTGGATATCTAGTTAAACAGTTAGACACGGATGGAGTACTCGTGATTTGCACTCAGTATAGTTTATTGCAAAAGTGATATATCAAATAAAACTCACAGGACAGCGAATACAGACACACGGTTAAAGATTATTCAGATAATCTAAAATGCATGCATGTGTAGAGAGAGTCCATGAAAACAAACCACAACACAGTGGTACAATAAGCTGCCTCAAGCTGCCTCAAGGTTTTCTGGCTTATGGGGACCATCCGTATTAGGTTCATCCGTAGAAGGTGTAGTACGCGCTATGGCATTGCCAGTCGCCGATCTCGGCGCCGGTCTCAGGGCTTCGCCGCTTCTCTGACTCGCCTCTGTTCCAACCTTCCTCGCCGCTCGGCGCCCGCCTCAGGGCTTCGCCGCTTCTCTGACTCGCCTCTGTTCCAACCTTCCTCGCCGCTCTCGGCGCCCGCCTCAGGGCTTCGCCGCTTCTCTGACTCGCCTCTGTTCCCAACCTTCCTCGCCGCCTCGGCGCCCGCCTCAGGGCTTCGCCGCTTCTCTGACCTCGCCTCTGTTCCAACCTTCCTCGCCGCCTCGCGCCTCGCCTCAGCGCTTCGCTGGCTTCTCTGACCTCGCCCCGCCTCAGACACTTCTCCCGCGCGGGACTCGGGTAAGGGTTCGAGGCAAACGTGTCGACCAATGCTCTGGTCAACACGCCCTCGGCTAAACCGATTCCCGATTGAGCTGTCCTACCATCGCCACCCCGAGGAGAGGGGCTCACCACGATCGCCCGGTTCCATTTGATGATTTGATTCTGGATCTTTACAAAAACGGTCCGTAGGGGATGTACTCGGTGGTCCTGAATGGGTAGCGAGAAGTCACTGTAAGCCCCGCTCGCTCCTCAGTACGCCCCACGCGCCCCAGTTGGACGCGCCAATCCGGGAAATCGCAAAGACGGTACACTCAAGAAGCAGCTCGCCGCCAGACTCTGTGCCGCTCTGTCGCTTCTGCAGCTCGCCGGCGATCACCGAGGCACGCATTTGTGCACACGGTTGCGTGAGCGCTTCCCATATCGCTACCAGAGGGTTCCTCGACGCGAGCCGGTGCTTATCCCACGCCGCACAGCGGTCGGTCAGGCATCCCAGCATGTCCACCCTGAACCCGCCGCCGGTCCTCCAGATGCGAGCCGGCTGAACGCACCTCATGGCGAATCCGAGGACTTTGGTGGACAGGATCTGACCTCAGGAGACACCTCAGTACGTGGTACGCGAGGGTGATGGTGTCGCCGTGAGCTCGTGCTCACCACGAGCTGGATTGCCCCAGGTTCAGCGAGCCCGGCTCTCCCACGAATACGCCCACCGCGCCGAACGCCTCTTCGCCCATCACGCAGTGCAGAGCGAAGGTGCGGGCACGAACGAATGCACCTGGAGACGCGCGGTGCATGTCCAGTACGCTCACCAGAGTCCTGTGATCCGCGGTATCCTGTGCAGTATCAAGCCCGAACGCCCCCGCGCGTGCACACCGCTCCCAGGTAGTTGGTTTGCTTAGCGCAGCGCGATGAGATGCGCGCGCGCCGCCCCTGCACAGGCTAGGCAGGCTGTCGGCGACGATCTCCGCAGCGAAGCCCCCGCGGGGCGGCGCTGAGAGGTTCAACGGTGGTAAGCCTGCTCTGCCGTCCGCAGCTCAGCGCCTTGCAGTTCACCGCGGGCGCGCCAGACGCGAGCCCCGCGGGCCACGCCAGGTTTCGCCTGCCGCCGCCCCTGCCCGATGAGTTCTCCGCCCCGCGCCCACTGAGAGGCGGTAGGCACGCTCCCGCTGCTGACAAGGTCCAATATCACCACGCCTCCGGGACCCCGCGTGTCCTGTTCATCCCAGATGCCAGCCAGCGCGCCGAGGTTTGGGCAGTCCTGACTGGGGTGACTCACGAATCTCGAGACGCTGCGGACGCGCCGCACCAAAGGAGGCTTGCGAAAGTCCTGATGTCTTCGGAGACCAAGTATGTCATCTTGTGGAAGGGGCGCGTTCGAGGCTTCCCGCCTCCTTTGTGAGCCCTCGATTTCCACTCATTCATTCGGTTGGCGCGCGAGATGCGGGCGCGCTGGGCTTCGCTCCTCAGGTCGGAGTCGGACAGGGGCTCCGCTGCTGGTCCCGATCCCCTCGGCTGGGTCCCGGCGGTCGTCCGCATCCCCTCGATGAGCTCGGCTGATCCGCCCCGCGGAGGTTCCTCCAGGAAGGCTCGCCATACTCGAGCGCCGCCGCCGACGGGCTCTCCGAGCGAAATCTCTCGGATGACGCGCGATCACCAAAGATCGACCCGCCACAGACGCTGCGCTTCTCCGACGCCGAGGTCCGCTCTCCCCCGTACGCCTCGCCGACCGACCCGACCTGTCCGCGACCAGGTCCGTGGTACTCCTGGTACATTTCTTCAACCTCCCTGGGTATCCTCTGAAGGTACATCTCCACGGCTCGCTGCAACACATCTGTGTCCGGCGCCCTGTTTACTGGGCGGAGGTCCTGCTAAAGAAAGGATTGATGTCAGATGAGCACAGGTCCTCCTCTCCTTCGAGCGACATCCCGCCTGCCGTGAGAACCGAACCCGACGAGGCCGCCGCGGCGCTCGCTTCTTCGCCCATCTGCATATCGTAGTACGCAATTTCCCTGCTCGTGAGAACCAGGTTATCCGCGATTTCCCAACGGATCCGAGCCCCTGGATCTTGACGGTCTCTCCCGCCGACGCCGGAGCTCGGCAAGTCCTCGTCTCGATAAGTTGTCGTCCGCTGGATGGACGTCTCCGCACAGGTGTTTTCTTGCGACCCTTGGCTCAGGTGACTGTTCAGATCCTCTATGAACTTGAGTATGTGCGCGAGACCGTGGTTCTCGCTGTGGGTCGTGGAGTCCGCGCGACACAGCGCCGCCGCTCGTGGTAGCCATTACTTTCTGAGCCACGCCGACAGTCTTGAGTTTCGTTGGTGCGCTTTTCTGCCTCGCTGAGCTGGGTCCGGGACGGAGGGGACGACGGTTCCGCTTAGAGGGGCCTCGCCCTCCCGGCGGCGGCCCACGCTGACGCTGCGCCGACAAGAACGCGCACAGGGCATCGCACAACTCTGGTAGGGTCCCAGGCGGCCTCTCCCGTCAGCCCGAGTCTCTGAGCACCTCGAGCAAGCACACCGCCGACGCCGCTGCCCTCGCTCGCCCCTATCCCCTTCCTCTTCTTCTCTTTGGACGCCGGTGGACTCGCCAGCCACGCCGAACCTGTCTTCCAGGTGGCTTTTGGTTCTCGAGGCCGACCCAGCCACCCGCGCCGGTGGCTCGCAGAGGCTCACGCGCCTCACGCCGCCGCCACGGTCGACATCAGCCTCGCCCACTCGCCCCGCCCACTGGGCCCCATTGCAAAACCGACTATCGTGGTTCTCAGAGAGCCGCCTGATGCGGTGCGGATGCCGCGCGCCGGGCGCATTTAGCACGCCCAAGGCCAGCTTTAGCACGCCGCGCCGAACGCGCTCGCCCTGGGGTAACAGCGAGGCCCTGTAAATCCTGGGCATCAAACGTAGGGCAAGAGTGACATTGTCTCTCCCGCCTCTTTGTGAACCAGAAACGCCAGCGAGAGCTTAGGGGGCGATCGGGCGCCGCCCGCAGACAGCACTCTGCAGGGTCGCTGGTCCGACAGACGCAGGTCCTCAGGGACCCCAGCACTCCCGCCAACACCCTGCCGACGATGCTTGCGCCGCGGCCGCGTGTCCGCTGCTCGTCAGCCAATATTCCAGAGACTGCCAGCCTCTTTCCAACGTGCTCACAACGCAGGACTACCGACTTGTCTCGGTTCACGCGCTCCAGTCCGATGCAATCCACGCGCGTTCCATCGGGCGCACTTAACCCAATCCCTCGGAGATCCCCTCGCCTAACCATCGCCGCCTCCCTGGCTCTGTGAGTCCTCACCAGGTTGTGAAGAGTCTGTTCCAAGTGCTGCTTGGGCATCAATACGCCAGGACGAAAGTGACGGCCTCCGCGTGAGGGATCGCGCGCACCGCAAGAGAACCCTGCCACAACTTCCCGAGGGACCGGGGTCATCCGACGACCGGTCGCCGCGCCTCGTGGTACCGACATTTGTCTCGCAGAAAGGAGTAGAGGGGTTCAGGCTCCTCACCTCAAAGGCGCCAAATGCCGGGTCCAGGGCTGGGGATCGCCCTCCGCACAGAGTGAAGTAGGATGGCGTGGACACGCTCACCGTGGAATTACTTCGCTTTCCTGATATCTCCACCAGCGCTTTAGCAGGGCTGCGCTGAACGGAGCTCCTCTCCTTCGAGCGCCGAAGTCGGTCACCCCGCCAGCGTCCGGATCAGATGACGGGCCATGCTGTCGGTCTCCGGCGCGCTCTGTGAAGGTACCGCTTGTTCTCCACCAGGCCCACGAAGAGCATCGCTGGCACGGGCGGTGCAGCGTGGCCAGGTGCTCCAGGCGGCGAGGTTCAGGACGGCCTCGCCTGGCCTGTGTCGGTCGAGTCCTGCGCGACCAACAGATCGCATCGCGACGTGGTGCGATCGATGCAGGGCGCCGCACAGCACGCACGGGCTTGACTGTCCCTTTTCAAGAACGCCCGAGTCCGCCAATCGCCCCTCTGACGCTTTTGGTGGTAGAAGTAATCGCGACCAGCGCCGCCGCTGCCGCGACGCTCTTGTCCCGAGCGAGCCACATCCTTTCTCCTGGAAGCCGCGACAGGTACGAAACGGCCTTCTCCGTGGAACTGAATAGAGGGCCCTGGGTGTGACGCCCAGAGCTCCAGCGTGAAGGGCTCGCGCCGCTACCAGCCACCGGTCGCTTGGCCCAGTCGGTCCATTGCCAGCCGATGGAACTTGACGGAGAACAACACAGACAGATAGTTTGACTTTGTTTCGATCGCTAGCTTTTGGGTTCAATAAACAAAAGGCAGCTTGGTTACAACCTGCACGCACACGAACGCGACGACTCCCCTGGTCGGTACAACCTACGCCGGATGGAACGGGATTAGACAGGCGCGCCCAGTGCCACGCGGAGAGGACCCACCGTTGGCGCGCTGGGTTTTTAGAATACATCACGAACGCGACGCGCCGAGGCTCGCCGTGTTTCGTGGAAGGTCCGCCTGTGTCGGTGAGCGGGGGGGTGAGAGTCAAAGCTTGAAAATACTGAGCGCCGTGGTCCGCAAGGCCTCACGGTGTGACAGACCATGAGCTTGTACTTTTGTGCTTTGCGTGGTAATACAGGGTGTGTTGCACCGCAATGGACATGCAAGACGCTCCTCGTTGTCTCGCCTGGCCCACTCCGTGAACGAGACGCCGAGGTTCGGAGACGACCGAGACCGCCTCAAGCTAACTCCGCCGCTGAAAGGAGTAGGCTGCGATGAGCCCAGGGACGCCGGGCAGCTCGTACTCAGGTGGCTAACGCTTTGAGTTCGGGCAGGGCGAGCCCATCCTGCTCGCGTCCCCGACCTCGCCCACAGCCGCGGAGGCAAAGCGCTCGTCCCCTTCGGCACGCGGTGCACGGCACGACACGCTCCCATCGGGGCTCGGCATGGTCCCGCTGAACCCGCCGGTGTCCAAGAGAATGTAACGGATCCCGAGCGCTTCGCTTTTGTAGTCTACGGTGTGAACGGACCTGGGCAGCGTGTTGCTGTACCCAACAGCCACGCCAGCACGCCGGACTCTGTCTTCTGGGGTCTTCGACGTGGTTGACCACACCACCCGCCGCATGCCCCGTGATCTTCGGCACGGCGCTCAGACACGAGCTCATGACGCCGAACGCGCTCCAGCGCAGGTCTATCACGCACGCTTGCTCGGTCCGCATGGCCACTTGGTGGTGCTCGCAGGAGATCGCTTCGCGGAGGAACCCGGTCGATCAGGCCTAGCGCCACGGCCTCGCCGAACAGCCTGTTCCCGCACCGGGCGCGGCAGCGCGATCCCGCGCCTATCACGCACAGGGCGCTGAAATTGTCCCGCCCCGGAACGCGCCTATGGTGATGGCGCCCGCAGCCTTCCGCCGCCCGGCTTCTGTTTGAGCGGGCCTTCGGTCTGCCACGGTTGAACTGATCCACCACGGTCAGAGGCCTCTGCTTCGAGCAGCCGGCGAGAGGGGCGCGACCTGTACACGATAGGCCGGGGCAGGCCCGAGAGCGCTCGATCTGATACACCAACACCCGCCGCAGCACTTGGGGTAGCTCGCGCCCGTGCCGGATCAGCCACCTGTACGCGGGCGGCAACGGGCTCTAGCTCGTGAAGCCCACAGGAATCGAGCCTGGCGCCCGCGTTTTTTCTCGCGAGCCGCCGCCCGCGCGGCGACCGCTGCCACGGGCGGCGCGGCGCCCGGGCGTGTCGGCTTTGACGACTCGCCGCCGCCGCGCGCATCTCCTTTCCGAGGGAAGAGGACTTGAACGAGACCCGACCGTCTCGCACGAGCAACGCCGCCCTTCGGGCGTGAGCGATCAGCCTGCCACGGCGCGCCTGAAGTTAAAGCGTGAGAGGAGCACAGGTGCAACGTGTCTTCTCTGAGAGACTTCAGGTTCACCCTTCTGCCCGGCACGCACAGTTCTTCTCCCATGACCGCACGGGTCCAGCGCCAGGGCCCTGTACAGCTTAACAGCACAGGTTCGGGTCCTTCCATCGAGGACAGCGGGAAGGCTGCCTGCGAGTGGAAGAAAGGGAGAAAGCGGATCGTGAAATGGAAAGGGGAGACCGAGGAGTGGCCGAGAGGACCCGGGTGGTGCCTCAAGACAACCGGAGTGTCGACAGAGGGCGGCGGGCACAAAGGCTCCTTTCCGCTCACCGCAGGGTCCCGGAAGAGCTGTTGAGAGAGCGAGAGAAATCGCCAGACCGCGCTGCAGGGCGCCGACGCAAAGCCACCAACCTCTACAGGAGAGTTTCCACGGTCAGCTACAGCCCGCGGCAGGTGTTCGCGGGCAAAGGCTCAACGCGCCGGGCGGCAGCAGCGGCGGCGCTAAGTGTTTGGCGTGCCTTGTGACGCTGGTGAAGAGCAGCAAAGACCGGCGCAGAGCCGGGCGGAAGCCCGCTGCCCTTGCGACGTGAGGGTGTGCGACACGTGTTTCGCAAACGACCCGAGTGGTATCTGAGCGAGCCTCACTTCAGCAGCTGTTCCCAGACGTGAGTTCGAGCGCGCGATGCGCGTGCGGCTTCGCGGGTGCTGATGAATAAACCCTGCTGCGCCTGGATGTGTTCGCGATGTTCGCCGATCTGCGCGCGAAAGCGCCCTCGTGCTCGAGGTGTTCGGGCGCCGTGTCCCGCTGGGAGCCTCGTGAGCGCCGCAGCCTGTGTTGCGACACGAGGAGCGCCGCGACTCGACCTCCGGAGCCCCGTAAGGCGCGATGAGAGGAAGCTCGCCGAGTACAGAGAAGAGATCAGAGCCCGGTGGTCGAGCGGTCTCGCCCAGCAGGCACGTGTCGACGCCCGATCTCGAGGCGCTTTTCCCGGAGTGTCCGGTACTGGCGGTGTGCTCGCGGCGAGTCCAAAGACCGCCCAACCCCATGTGTCCCCGCTGTACCCGGTACTGGCCGTGATGGAGCTGCTGGCCAGGAACCCAAATCCCCTCATGGCCTCGCTCGCAGAGCGAGCGGTGCCGGCAGGGCTTTGGCGCGCAACGTACAGCAGAGCCCTACCGCAGCCATGCTCAACGACCCGACCTGCCTCCGCGCCTCAACGCCATTCGCAAAGGACGCTGGTGAACGCCAAGACCGGGCCGTTGAAATTCTGGTGACGCCCGAGGCGCATAAACGACTGGTGGCGGACAGAGAAAGGGCCCTCATCACGGAGAGCGCCTGGGGGGCCGGCGCGCCGCCGCCGCACTGCATCCTCTGTCTCCTTTTCAACCAGTCTGCCGCAGTGGCGCAGATGTGCAGTTCTCACGGCCTGAGGCTGGAGCCTCACCCGTCCGGGCCCGTATTATTTCAACGAAGCTCGCGCCGACGCCGGGCGCGTCGGCATCCGACGGGACTATCAGGGTTACCTGATCAGCTTCCAGGGCCGTGGGCAGTTACAAGCCCGCTTCTATTACAACTGGAGAGACATGCTGAGATAATACGGAGAGATAGCTCGGTTCGTGACGCCGCGTGACAAGGTGCTTTAGCATGGAAAACTCAGATGGGACACGAGATGAGGAACCGAGAGACGATCTGAGGTCGTTTACTTGTTTTCGTAAAAAAAGGTTGTACAGACCAGCGTAAAGGCGAGAATTGGCGTCCGGGAATGTTATCCCCGGTGATTACGACCTACTCTTCCATCAAAACCCTGCAAAACGCAGCAGATTCGCCGACTATCGCTGAAATCATCCAAAAGGTACTCTGGTACGATGATCAGTCACGTTAAACCAGTCACCCCGGACCTTCGCTCACTTTACCTCTCACGGAAAAAAGCCGCAAGGGATTCGCTTTGTTGCACCTTGTCCTATCGCCTCCGAAAGTCTCTGACTGCAGCTCAAAGGATCCGACTGCCACAGCAAACCCCAGACCTCTTCTTAAAGCATCACAGATAAAACAAAGAAAAACCGTGTTGAGCAAGAAGAGTTGCGAATCTGCAAAAATCTGGCTTTATTTGCTCACCAGTTTACGATGCTCTCTCCGCCTCCCTCCTCCACACTGGCCCATTCTCACTGTGCCCGATTGTCCTGAGTCTACACAACAGAAAACTAAAAACGCTGTTAGGGTCCACAGGGTAGAGCTAAGCACGGCAAAACAATTGTTTTCACATAGGTCCTTCAGGCTTGAAGCTACTAAGTGTAGCTGGTGGTCATCATAGGCATGCACCTTTCTTTCAGAGCGCCAGAGCGAGAGTGTGCGATCGCCTCAGAAACCGCCTGAACGCCGCCAGAACGCCTCCTCCGCCTTCGACTGAAAACTTCACAGTTTGCTCGATGCCAGGACAGCGCTAAGATTCGCCGCTTCTCTCTCACCTGGAGTTCCTCTGAACCACGTTATGGATCGCCTACGAGCCAATCTTAACTTTCTCAAATGTTTTTTCCTGCTTATATTTCTTCTGCAGTTATGCTTTTTCAGTAGACAGAAAACTAGTAGCTAATGTATGTACATCATGCCTTCTATGTCTGCAAAGTAATCATCACGGAAACCAATGTTTTTATTGCCTTCATGTTGTACTGCCTTTTATTACTGTTAGAAACAGATTGGAGCAGCAAGCCATTATTAGACCAGTGTTTTGCTGTGGAAGGCACACAGTTTCTTAACGCATAGTGGAGTTAAGGTATTATATTAGCGTGATTCTAGAACTGTTGTTGTAAGCTGTACTGAAGAACACATAAGTTCAATAAAACTGCAACGTTTTTTATAATACATGGATGTCTTAAGTGGATCTTTTTTGACCATTGACAGGCCTAAGGCAGCCTTTACAGATCCCCTTCGCTTTCGCTTTCTCTCCCCTGAGTTCCTCCGAGCCATCCTCTCGCCTGAGTTTTCTTTCTGAATACGGATCTCCTTCGCCGCTTTCTCTCCCCTGAGTTCCTCCGAGCCATCCTCTCGCCTGAGTTTTCTGAATACGGATCTCCTTCGCCGCTTTCTCTCCCCTGGAGTTCTCCTCCGAGCCATCGCCTGCCTGAGTTTTTTTCTGAATACGATCCCCTTCGCCGCTCTTTCACTGTGAACACATGACACGCCACCCCTTTCCTTAAAACAATGTTTACCGCCCCCGCTGTTACTACTGTTGTAATCCTTAAGAAAGGCACACGCCTGCACCAATCCAATAAACTCCCATCAAAAACCTTGACTGTACGTGTTTTTGCATGCTTTGACTCAAGGGAGGTCACGAGCCGGTCTCCCTACCCGCGGGGAGTTATTCACGGGTAGAAATGGAGGAGATACGGCGTTAGCCAGTCTCAGTGAAACGAGGAGAAGAGACGCAGGACCCGCTCTCTGTGAGCAAAACAGTCTGTCGGATCCTCTATCTATCTAACCCTTCTCTCTCTCGATCGCACAACTTAGCCCTATCGACTCCGACATGGAACCCGGTTGCAGCCGGTCGTGTTCAGAGTTGACCGCGGAGTTTCCCGGCATGGACTTCGCAAGCTGACCATGAACAAGGGCTTAACTCAAGATAGCCCTGCGCGACCAGCTGTGCCTCCACAGCAAGTTCGACGCTTCTCTGGGACTGCAGGCCTTGAGCTCGCTGCGCGAAGAAGCCATCGACAGATATCGACCACCGCTTGGCCGCGCGGCTGGTTCCTGGACGGACGGGAGCGAGGCTCGCGCGCGCGCGTCTCAGCGACGCCACCATCCGTGGTTCTGCCCGCAGTCAACGCGATGGACAGATACGCCGCCACGCGGCGAGCGAGGCGGCTCCTGGGGATGCTGCGGAACGTGGCAAATGTCCGCGCGCATGTTTTTCCTCTCGGTGAAGATGTACGGCGCTTACACCCAAATCGACCCGAGGGAATTGACCGACCGCACCGCGACTGGCCGAACGCGCGCCGGGCGCTTGGGCGACGGGGGCTCGAGAGAGCGCTTCTTCGGCTCGCCGAGCGACCCGGCGCCCTACGTGGCCCCGAGCGCGGGTATAGAGGACGCGGAGAAGGACGGATAGTGGCACTGAGAGGAGCGGTTTTCCCACAAGACGAAGAAAACGCCGCGGCGCTTGCTGTTCGCCTATCTGTCTCTGGCCCGCTGCAGCGGACCGAGCTGGGGTCGCCGACCAACGGAGACGCTGGGAGCGCCCGATCGCCGAGTGGCAGAGGCGCTGTTGAAAGCGCGCTACACGTGGCGATCAGGTGGCGCGCCCGTGGTGGAAGCTCGTGGCCGCGGTGTGCTCTGATGGGGTTCAAGGAGGCTTACGGCAACCCACGCGTGACAGTTGCGGCGAGCAGAAAGTTGATCCCGCCGATCGCGATCTGATCGAAGCTCTTCAAGAGCTGAAGCCTGGTCAGCTCACTGCAAAGGACCTCCTCGAGCTCGAGTGCTCTTTGAGGCGGGATTGTCCCGCACGAGGTTGTGTTGGGTACGCCGAAAAGCGCGCCGGAGTCACGCCGCTGCTGCCCGAGACGTGTTTAGCGGCAGGGCGCGCAGCGCCCAGAGCTCAAGCGAGAAAGAGGCAGGGGAAAAACGGGACCGGGTGAGAGGAGGACCGTGGAGCCGACCGATGACGACGGGAAGCTTTCCTCTATTGCTACGAGACGGTGTGAGGAGCCGCTCCTGTGGAAGAATTCACACGCATGCCACGCGCAAGCACACAAGAAAAGCACACGGAAAAGCAAGCAATGCACACCTCGCATGTTGTCACAGTGAAATAGCTTTATTCTTGTTCTATGTGAATTACAAATGCTTCGTGGTAACCAGGGTGTTTGTGAAACTGTGTCATTTCAATAAAGTCTTTTAATCGCTCCGCGCGGAAGACGGAGGTTGGTGTCCATCCATCTCGAGTATTACGAGGGGGAAGCTGGAACCATTGCCTCAGTAGTTCCCAGGGGTTGTTTCATTGCCACTTGTAAATCACGCAGCGCTGAACGAGTTTGAGCAACGGTCACGACGCCCGTCCGCTTGCAGCGCCCCCTGCTATATTTCTCCGAAGGTATCCAGCGCCCACCAAGCACCTCATCATATCCTTGCAACCGGTAGGTGGTCCTGTTGAAGATACTGCCAGTGATCGTGACGGAGCGCCGCATACACCGCACACGATGCACTTGGGCACGGTGTCAAACACCGTAACCGCACGAAGAGCTGAACAAGGCGCCGGGGAACGCCATGAAACCTCTCTCGCACTCTCTCTCCCGAGCATCATCCTGTAGGTACCCCTGTGCTCTTGGCTGAATCCGAGGCAGTACGAGCAGTCCATCTTTGTCGCGGCCCACATGGTACAAGTGCTTAGCTAACTTGAACGGGTTTCTCTCGAACTCCCGATCTCGGACTCACTGTGACAACAGCGTAGCGGTCTTCTTCCTCTCGCCCTCCTGCTCCCCTCTTCCTTCCGCGAATTTCTCTCCGCTACTGGGACGCGCGCCCCGAACTCAATCCGATCTCCTTCCTTTGATTTAATCCTCCACGCCTCCTCGCCTCCCGCGCCTGTTTGCCAACCTAGAAGGTGTATCGATCAGAGGTGTTTTAACTAGGCTCGCCCCTGACGAGTCTCTTGATCTCGGACACGCGCCTCCGACCTTGTGCAGCTGAGCTTCACGCGTCGCGCGCAGACGGGCAGTATTCCACCGCCCCAAGTGTACACGAGCCTCGCGGGTATTTCTGTGAAATCAGGAAAGCGACCAGGCTCTCATCGAACCGCCGCTGGCCCTGATGAAGGATGTCGCCTCCTCCGCTCCACGAGTCGTCGCGGAGGTCCCACGCCGATCGCAGGCGTGAAGCCTGAGAGCGATTCCGCCGGGCGTGAGTCTCGAGAGCATTGTTCACTGATACACCTCTCACACGACGTGGTTAGGTGTCAGACCCGGCGGTCGGACGCCGCGGTGATGGCTCGCTTTTGTCCGGTTTGTCCGAGCTGTGGTCGAGCGCTTTTGTAAGCTCGACGCCCGCGCGATGGTCAGACGGTTTCTGTCCTGTCGGACGCTCTGTGCGACGGTCGGACGCTTTCTGTGTTGGCGGTCAGACGCTCTGAGCGCGGTCAGGCGCTTGTCCGTCGGGCGCCCGAGAGCGCATTACGAGCGCGCTCGACGAGCGTGGAGCGCTGTAAGGTCGACGCCCGCGCGACGGTCAGACGGTTTCTGTCCTGTCGGACGCTCTGTGCGACGGTCGGACGCTTTCTGTGTTGGCGGTCAGACGCTCTGAGCGCGGTCAGGCGCTTGTCCGTCGGGCGCCCGAGCGGCGTTACGAGCGGCGCTCGACGAGGCGGTGGAGCGCTTTTGTAAGGTCGACGCCCGCGGCGACGGTCAGACGGTTTCTGTCATGTCGGGCGTTCTGTGCGGCGGTCGGACGCTTTCTGTGGCGGCGGTCGGACGATTGATTAACCCGTGAGCGTCTCCCTCCCTTTGTGTTTTTTCACAGAGCCGGGGGCGGTCTCATCTCTGAATGGTCTTTGAGAGCCTCTGGTAGGTGAGGGCCCGCCCTCGTCGCCTCAGGCAGCCGAGGTCTGTGTAGAGTCGAAGTTGGGCCTTTGTTTGCCTGATTTTATAGGCATGGCTGGCGAAACCAGAGGTTTGATGAAACGCGTTCTGGGGGAATTCGCAAGGCGACCAGGTTCCTGCAGACAGAAAGGTGAAGGGGAGCTGGTCGGAGCAGCGGCCGTGATGGAAAGAGTCGTGAACCGAGTGCTCGACGCTCACGGATCGACGCACCGAGGTAAGCCGGGAAATACGCGCGAGCCGATTTCTTTACTTTGTTTGACACGCATTGCCTTTCCTTTGCTCGCAGAAATTATCGAGGTACTGGAGCGCATTTAAAGGCAGCAGAGAGTGAACCCAAGTGGCCGCAAATATCTTCAGTGACGGCATCGCCAACTGGGGCCGCCGCCAGCCTGGTGAGCTTAGGAGCCGCGATCTGTCGGAGCCAGGGTCGGGCAGCGCGGATGGGGCGACGACGCGGCCGAGACGGTGGGGATGAGATAGCCTCGTATTTGCTTGAGAAACACGACGACTGGCTGGTGGAAAACAACTACTGGGTCTGTCCTGGCCTCTGTCTGGTGGGATAAACGATGCGGTGTCGGATGATTGCGACGCGCGATCTGTGATCGTGTTCATGTCGCCTGCCCACAGGACGGATTCTCGGAGTTCTTCGAGGCGCCGAGAACTCGGGCGTGGGAGGTTCGAGCAGATCCTCCAGCTCATGCTGGTCACAGGAGCTGCGCTTTGGCATTTGCCTGGTTTCGAGTGCTACGCTGGGGAAATAAATGAATAAAAACACACTTTGGTCAACTGTCTGTTTCTTCGCTCGCTCGCAGCAACCGCACATGTCGCGGTGGCTTTTTAGAGAGAGTTGCTGGGGCACCCTAAAAGTAAAGAATTACAGTAGACCCATGCTTTCTTACTGCTTTATTAGAGTCACAGTCTTATGTGTATCAGCGCTACAACACCAATTCTTTTGTCAACGTAATGCGGTCAGTGATCGAGAACCAAACACTTGTAGATGCTCATAGGAAACCATCCACAGACACATCGTAGTCCCTCCACGCCGGGAGCGTAAGGATGCTTTCTCTCCTCCCAGTCGGCGGCGAACCCAAAGTCCAAGCGCCCTCACCTTCTGTCGGTTCCAGAAACTCCAGTAGATCACCAATATCCAAACCACGCGCTCTGATCACACACCGCCGCCAAGCAGCCTCGCGATCCGTAGGCTCGCTGTACGCCGGAGAGAGGGCGAGCGGGCGATCGATCCGCGGCGGTCCGCTGGACCCCGACGCCGCCTCACCGCAGAGGGATATCGGACGCCCTCAGCGGGCCCTCTCGTGCTCAACTCGCACGGCCGCACTCGCCTACCCCAGTGTGCTCTCGCAAGTGCTCCTCCCAGTCGGCGGCGGAACCCAAAGTCCAAGCGCCCTCACCTTCTGCCGGTTCCAGAAACTCCAGTAGATCACCAATATCCAAACCACGCGCCTCTGATCACACACCGCCGCCGAAGCAGCCTCGCGATCCGTAGGCTCGTACGCCGGAGAGAGGGCGAGGGGGCGATCGATCCGCGGCGTCCGCTGGACCCCGACGCCGCCTCACCGCAGAGGGATATCGGACGCCCTCAGCGGGCCCTCTCGTGCTCAACTCGCACGGCCGCACTCGCCTACCCCAGTGTGCTCTCGCAAGTGCTCCTCCCAGTCGGCGGCGAACCCAAAGTCCAAGCGCCCTCACCTTCTGCCGGTTCCAGAAACTCCAGTAGATCACCAATATCCAAACCACGCGCGCTCTGATCACACACCACCGCCGCCAAGCAGCCTCGCGATCCGTAGGCTCGCTGTACGCCGGAGAGAGGGCGAGGGGGCGATCGATCCGCGGCGGTCCGCTGGACCCCGACGCCGCCTCACCGCAGAGGGATATCGACGCCCTCAGCGGGCCCTCTCGTGCTCAACTCGCACGGCCGCCCCGCCCACCCCAGTGCCCTCTCGCGAGCGCCATCCGCTGAGGCCATGGGTGGGTCCTAGTTTTCTCCGGATGGCAGAGCCGATACGATGATCGCCGTGACCGTGACGCTGCTGCACGAGGGCCCGCCCCGACCCACGGCTCCCGGGCCCCGCCCGCCTTCGTGCCAGATGCTGTCCAAGTAGTCTTTCCAGTACTGGGCGCCGGGACTCAGGTTGCCCTCCGCCGTGGTAAACAGGCCGCTTTCTGATCTTTTCACGAGCCCAATCCCCCTCAGTACTCCCAATATTTCGCACTGTCGCCGCAGGGGAACGTGGCACTCGCGCTGCTAAAGTGTCTGTGTTGAACACGCCCGGATTGGAGCGCACGTAACGATACATCGTGATGGGACTGCGCCGCCAGGGCACCGCTCGCCTCCCGCCTCGGGAATATGGCTAAGTCCTTCTCGTAGCTATGATCCCGATCCCCTGCAGCACAGACAGTACATCGACACCCTCCGAGATACCTGTGCTTTTGGCTCTGAGCACTCAGCACGGTGCATTCGCAAGATGGTTGAGGTGTCTTTGAGTAACTTTGCCTCAGCGCTTTAGGAGCTCCCTGGTGTACCGCACCGCGCATTTCCCGCGCGCTGTCAGAAGTGGCATGGTGACTTTCGGGGCAGGCTTCTGTAGCAGAGAATATTACGACGATGCTCCATCTAATAAGATGGCCGGTCGGACGCCTTGAGCTGCCGGGTGGCTCAGGCGGTCGGACGCCCGAGTGGCGGTCGGACGCCCGAGTGGCGGTCGGACGGACCGGTCGGACGCCCAATGGCGGTCGGACGCTCAGTGGCGGTCGGACTTCTGTGAAGGGCGGTCGGATGGACCGGTCGGACGCTCCGAGTGGCGGTCGGACGCACCAGTGGCGGTCGGATTTCTGAAGGGGCGGTCGGATGGGGCCGGACGCCCGAGTGGCGGTCGGACGCCCGAGTGGCGGTCGGACGCCCGAGTGGCGGTCGGACGCTCCGAGTGGCGGTCGGACGCTCTCAGTGGCGGTCGGACTCTCTGAAGGGCGGTCGGATGGACTGGTCGGACGCTCCGAGTGGCGGTCGGACGCCCCGAGTGGCGGTCGGACGCCCCGAGTGGCGGTCGGACGCTCTCAGTGGCGGTCGGACTCTCTGAAGGGCGGTCGGATGGACTGGTCGGACGCTCCGAGTGGCGGTCGGACGCTCCGAGTGGCGGTCGCATGCTCCGAGTGGCGGTCGGACGCTCCGAGTGGCGGTCGGACGCCCCGAGTGGCGGTCGGACGCTCCGAGTGGCGGTCGGACGCTCTCAGTGGCGGTCGGACGCTCAGTGGCGGTCGGACTTCTGAAGGGCGGTCGGATGGATTGGTCGGACGCCCGAGTGGCGGTCGGACGCCCGAGTGGCCGCCGGACGCCTCAGTAGCGGTCGGAGGAGGTGGGGCGTAAGCTCTTAGGGGCGCTCGAGGCTTTTTTGTCGGTCGGACGCCTCAGTAGCATTCGACGCCTGGGAGCAACGTGTCACAATCGCAGTAGGAGGAGAAACGCGACTCCACTCGATATGCCTCTGCCGGTTGCTTTCACAGTGGCCCTGCTCAACCCGGGCCGACGCTAAAGGTAGCGGAAGCGCAGTCGCGGACCTCTTCCGCAGTGGAGCCGCTGACCGAGGCTGAGCGGGTGGAACTCCGAGACGGCTTTGAGGCATTGGGCGCTAAGTTCGCTCACCTTCAAGGTCAAGGTATCAAACTGGCATGTGTCCGCTACCTCCCTGACGCTGGATCAGGACCGCACTCAACGAGATGATGCACGAGGCTGTGGACCCGCTCACCGGCCCGCATATGCATTTCACCTACAACGATACCCGCGAAGGTGCACATGCGCTGCAGCGAGCACGCATAAGCCGCGCGACGCTCGGGCGCTTTAGAGAGCGATGTTTACTCGCCAGATCTAGGACCGCGGCCAAGCAGGAGCGCCGGACGTAGGGAAGTCCACTCGCCGATCCCAACCACATGTTGGCGCCGACCTTTCCGAGATCCTTCGAGCATGTCGGACGAGGAATTCGACGCGGTGGTTCACCTTTCGGTTCGACGGGAGCGCGGCGCTACGACACCAGAATCGATGCCAACCCCGCATGTCCCGGAGACATGATCAGCGCGTTGAGCGAGGGGAATGCGGAGGAGATATGGGCTTTGATGGAGAGAACTCTGTGCTACTTCCCTGCATGCCTGTCAGCGCGCGTCAAGAACACGCCAAAGAATTCCTGAGGATAGTGGAGTCCCCTTCCGAGTCTACTCGCGCTGGAGCTGACACGGAAACTCGAACCGCTCAGCCGAGGCGCCACAGAGCGAGCCCCGCAGCGCGGAGACGCCCCTGTTGCGTAGAGCGAAAGACCCAAGGAGGCGGAGGGACGACAACGGAGACCCACTCATCGGGCGCCCGAACGAGGCGGCGCCCGCGGATACATCAGATGTCAGTAGAGGAACGTGATCAGGCCCTCGCAAGTCGGACGGGGGCCAAGGCAAGGCCCGAATGGGGAGGATAGTCGGGGGTTACAAAATAAAAACAAATCAAATCACTTCACACACAAGGCAGTAGGGTAGAGGATTGGGACACCGTAGCTCACTCGCCCCTCTTGTTCGACGCCTCGGATGGAAGGATATGTCAAAGACACTTCCCAGCCCGTGATCGGCGCGGGCGCCTACGGTGTGGTGTACAGGGTGAGGTCTCGACGGACCGGCGAAGAGTTTGCGTTGAAGTGCCACACGCACGGTGCGGAGGACGCGATCGTGAGAGAGCTGTCTTGCCTGGCACGCCCTGCGAGGTCACCCAAACATAATACAGTTGTTGGATTGCTTCATGGACGAGGGCAGCACCGTGGCCATGCTCATGCCCACGTGCCCTACACGCTGAGCACAGCTATCCACGCCAAGATCCCGAACGATCGACCTGGAGGGACGCCTCCCTTGACGAGACCCAGGATCCCGCTGAGTTTCGTGGGCCAGTTTCTCCAGTCAGACGGCAAACGCCTTGGCCTACATGCACAGGCTGAACCTGATACACAGAGACATCGCCCCTAACAACCTGCTGCTCACGGAGGATCTCACCGTGAAGGTGGCCGACTGGGCCTCGCCAGACAGTCGCCCAGGCGGATGAGCTTGAGCGTGGTCACCGAGCCCTACAGAGCCCCGGAGTTATTCGCCGCTGGCCGACCGCAGAGTACACGCGGCGCCATAGACGCCTGGAGCTTGGGGCCGTGATAGCGACGCGATGGAAGGCAAGGTGGTCTTCTTGCGCTCGGGGCTCTATTCCACGCTCGACATGATCGTGGGGCTCTTGCTCGAGTGTCCGGATCGTCCGAGGAAAACGCGCGACCGTGGCGCCAACAGAAATCAGCTGGTGCCCAACCTGATGAGCCGCGAGCCCGCCAAGAGGGTCGCGCTGAGTCTCCTGGCGTTTCAGGCCAGCGAAAGGCTAACGGGCGGAGGAGTTGTTAGAGACGCCGAGTGGATGGCGCCGCCCGCATGACCAAGAGGAGAAGGCCACGGTGTTGGAACGATGCAAGAGTGCCGCAGTCAAGTGTGAAGTTACAGTGATGTTCTTTTGTCAAAATCATTCCTAAGTGAATCTATGTGAATCAACAAGCATGTCATACAATAAAAAAGAACACGCCATCAATCAGGTTTTCTGAGGGTATTTATTTCATCACTCGGCAGCTTCACTACACGGTACATTTGCTGACTTACACATGCAGAACCGATGCATAAAACATCCTTTTCTTTTAGAGCCAGCTTAATAAAGCACAAAATCATCCTGTACTGTGTGATTGCATCTCACTGCAGTACAAAGTCCTAGTGTCTTATGGAATTACATCGCACAGCAGGCGGGTTTGTGTGTTGATTAAAACAAGCGCTTATGGCGGGTTGTAGTGATTAAAAAGAAACACATAGTGCACATAGTTCATGCTAGCATGGCAACAACGAGAGGGGGCATAGTATAGTAGGCGAGCATCGCAACGGCGAGGGTAGGAGCGCCGCTTTTTCCTCTCCAAGTCTGCCACTTCTCCAACTCTCTTGGCCTCAGCGTGGGTCGCCGATCCTCCTGAGCACTGAAATGGGACAGAAGTTGCGGTTAACTACCATCTAGCACGATGGATAAGTACGTGGCAGGTAGAAAGAAAGAAATAGGGAACGACGACGGGTCACTCATGTTGTGGAGTTTCACGGACGCCCGCGACATCCTCCATGGTTTGCACATCAGGCACTTCGACGGGCGTGGTCGCTAAAAATCCGGACACGGCGTTGTGATGCGGCAAGACGCAACAGTGACCAGCGCCAATGTCGCGAGCAGGAACGCAATCGATCAGCATTCTACGAGGTTCGCTGTGAAGATGACGATCCTCAGGGTCAGGCACACAGCTCTTGGGCTCTGGAAACGGATCTTGCTCTGCCGACTCTCTCCGCCTGCTGCCCTTCTTTTTAAAGACCAGGCCCCTGGGCGCATCTCACAAGGCCGCCCGTGAAAAACCATGTGGGCTGACTATTGTGCAAAACCAAGCCCCACACACCGGTCGGACGCCTGAGTAGCGGTCGGACGGACCGGTCGGACGCCTGAGGGTCGGTCGGACGCCTCAGTAGCGGTCGGAGGCTGTGAAGGGCAGGCGGACAGAGCGGTCGGACGCCTGAGGAGAGGTCGGACGCCTGAGTGGTGGTCGGACGCTCAGTGGCGGTCGGACGGACCGGCCGGAGGGCTTCGCGTGGCGGGAGTGGCGGTCGGACGCTGTCAGTGGCGGTCGGAGGCCCGAGGGCGGTCGGACGCGCAGTGGGGTCGGTCGGATGGATCGGGGCGGCCGGATTTTCGGAGGCCTGGCGGTCGGACGCTGTCAGTGGCGGTCGACGGACCGGTCGACGCTCGGAGGGCGTCGGTCGGAGGGGCCGGACGCAGCAGTCGGCGGTCTGAGGGGTCGTCGGACGCTCTCAGAGCTTTTGACGCCTGAGGGAAGGTCGGACGCCGGAGCAGCAGTCGGACTAGGGGTGGAAATGTGCTTGTGTTCGTGACCACTTTTGACACAACACAATAAAGATTTTTGACTCCATGTGGGCTTTAGGTGTCCTGAATCAAAGACTCACACTGTGTCCGCTACTTCACAAAACACACAGAATGAGAATCGGTCAGACGCTCGAAGTTGGTCGGAGGCTTCGGAGGTCCGGCAGGTCGGACGCTCAGTGGAGGTCGGACGGACCGGTCGGAGGCCCGAGTGGCGGTCGGGGTCGGAGGCCCGAGTGGCGGTCGGAGGGTCAGTGGCGGTCGGAGGCCCGAGTGGCGGTCGGACGCTGTCAGTGGCGGTCGGACGACCGGTCGGAGGCTCCGAGTGGCGGTCGGAGGCCCGAGTGGCGGTCGGACGCCTCAGTGGCGGTCGGACGGGCGGGCTTAAGCTCTGAGGGGCGGCCGGAAATTTTCTGGCCTTGTCGGACGCTCAGCAGCGCTTGGACGCCTGAGGGAAGGTCGGACGCCTGAGCAGCAGTCGGACGGACTAGGGGTGGAAATGTGCTTGTGTGAAACTGTTCCGGCGATGACTGTGACCACTTTTGACACAACACAATAAAGATTTTTGACTCCATGTGGGCTTTAGGTGTCCTGAATCAAAAGACTCACACTGTGTCCGCTACTTCACAAAAAACACAGAATGAGAAGCGGTCAGACGCTTCGAAAGTTGCTTTCGGAGGCTCCGAGTACAGGTCGGACGCTCAGTGGAGGTCGGACGGACCGGTCGGAGGCTCCGAGTGGCGGTCGGAGGGTGGCGGTCGGAGGCCGTCAGTGGCGGTCGGCGGCGGTCGGAGGCTGTCGGAGTGGCGGTCGGAGGCCCGAGGGCGGTCGGACGCTGTCAGTGGCGGTCGGACGGGAGGCTCGAGTGGCGGTCGGAGGCCCGAGTGGCGGTCGGAGGCTCCCGAGTGGCGGTCGGACGCCTCAGTGGCGGTCGGACGGGCGGGCTTAAGCTCTGAGGGGCGGCCGGAAATTTTCTGGCCTTGTCGGACGCTCAGTAGCGTTTGGACGCCTGAGGGAAGGTCGGACGCGCCTGAGCAGCAGTCGGACGGACTAGGGGTGGAAATGTGCTTGTGTGAAACTGTTCCGGCGACTGTGACCACTTTTGACACAACACAATAAAGATTTTTGACTCCATGTGGGCTTTAGGTGTCCTGAATCAAAAGACTCACACTGTGTCCGCTACTTCACAAAAACACACAGAATGAGAAGCGGTCAGACGCTCGAAAGTTGCTTTCGGAGGCCCGAGTACAGGTCGGACGCTCAGTGGAGGTCGGACGGACCGGTCGGAGGCTGGCGGTCAGTGGCGGTCGGAGGCCGGTGGCGGTCGGAGGCTCCGAGTGGCGGTCGGAGGCCCGAGTGGCGGTCGGACGGAGTGGCGGTCGGAGGGACCGAGTGGCGGTCGGTCGGAGGGCCGAGTGGCGGTCGGAGGCTCCGAGTGGCGGTCGGACGCCTCAGTGGCGGTCGGACGGGCGGGCTTAAGCTCTGAGGGGCGGCCGGAAATTTTCTGGCCTTGTCGGACGCCTCAGTAGCGCTTGGACGCCTGAGGGAAGGTCGGACGCCTGAGCAGCAGTCGGACGGACTAGGGGTGGAAATGTGCTTGTGTGAAACTGTTCCGGCGACTGTGACCACTTTTGACACAACACAATAAAGATTTTTGACTCCATGTGGGCTTTAGGTGTCCTGAATCAAAAGACTCACACTGTGTCCGCTACTTCACAAAAAACACAGAATGAGAAGCGGTCAGACGCTTCGAAGTTGCTTTCGGAGGCCCGAGTACAGGTCGGACGCTCAGTGGAGGTCGGACGGACCGGTCGGAGGCTCAGTGGAGGTCGGAGTGGCGGTCGGCGGTGGCGGTCGGAGGCTGGCGGTCGGAGTGGCGGTCGGAGGCCCAGTGGCGGTCGGACGGACCGGTCGTGGCGGTCGGAGGCTCCGAGTGGCGGTCGGAGGCCCGAGTGGCGGTCGGACGCCTCAGTGGCGGTCGGACGGGCGGGCTTAAGTTTCTGAGGGGCGGCCGGAAATTTTCTGGCCTTGTCGGACGCCTCAGTAGCGTTTGGACGCCTGAGGGAAGGTCGGACGCCTGAGCAGCAGTCGGACGGACTAGGGGTGGAAATGTGCTTGTGTGAAACTGTTCCGGCGACTGTGACCACTTTTGACACAACACAATAAAGATTTTTGACTCCATGTGGGCTTTAGGTGTCCTGAATCAAAAGACTCACACTGTGTCCGCTACTTCACAAAAACACACAGAATGAGAAGCGGTCAGACGCTTCGAGTTGCTTTCGGAGGCCGTACAGGTACAGGTCGGACGCTCAGTGGAGGTCGGACGGACCGGTCGGAGGCCCGAGCTTGAGGCTCCGAGGGGCGGTCGGAGGCTCCGAGTGGCGGTCGGAGGCTCAGTGGCGGTCGGAGGCCGGAGTGGTCCTGGAATCGGTCGGAGGCAGGTCCGGTGGCGGTCGGAGGCTCCGAGTGGCGGTCGGAGGCCCGGAGGTGGCGGTCGGACGCCTCAGTGGCGGTCGGCGGTCGGACGGGCGGGGCTTAAGCTCTGAGGGGCGGCCGGAAATTTTCTGGCCTTGTCGGACGCCTCAGTAGCGCTTGGACGCCTGAGGGAAGGTCGGACGCCTGAGCAGCAGTCGGACGGACTAGGGGTGGAAATGTGCTTGTGTGAAACTGTTCCGGATGACTGTGACCACTTTTGACACAACACAATAAAGATTTTTGACTCCATGTGGGCTTTAGGTGTCCTGAATCAAAAGACTCACACTGTGTCCGCTACTTCACAAAAAACACAGAATGAGAAGCGGTCAGACGCTCGAAGTTGCTTTCGGAGGCTCCCAGTACAGGTCGGACGCTCAGTGGAGGTCGGACGGACCGGTCGGAGGCTCCGAGTGGCGGTCGGAGTGGCGGTCGGACGGACCGGTCGGAGGCCCGAGTGGCGTCGGAGGTGGCCGGTGGCGGTCGGAGGCTCCGAGTGGCGGTCGGACGCCGTGGCGGCAGTGGCGGGTCGGACGGGCGGGCTTAAGCTCTGAGGGGCGGCCGGAAATTTTCTGGCCTTGTCGGACGCCTCAGCAGCGCTTTGGACGCCTGAGGGAAGGTCGGACGCCTGAGCAGCAGTCGGACGGACTAGGGGTGGAAATGTGCTTGTGTGAAACTGTTCGGCGACTGACTGACCACTTTTGACACAACACAATAAAGATTTTTGACTCCATGTGGGCTTTAGGTGTCCTGAATCAAAAGACTCACACTGTGTCCGCTACTTCACAAAAACACACAGAATGAGAATCAGAGAAGTTGCTTTCGAGGCCCAGACAGGTCGGACGCCTCAGTGGAGGTCGGACGGACCGGTCGGAGGCTCCGGTCGGAGGCAGGTCGGACGTCTCAGTGGAGGTCGGACGGACCGGTCGGAGGCTCCGAAAGTGGCGGTCGGAGGCCCGAGTGGCGGTCGGACGGAGTGGCGGTCGGTCGGAGGCCGTGGTGGCGGTCGGAGGCTCCGGCGGTCGGACGCCTCAGTGGCGGTCGGACGGGCGGGCTTAAGCTCTGAGGGGCGGCCGGAAATTTTCTGGCCTTGTCGGACGCCTCAGTAGCGCTTGGACGCCTGAGGGAAGGTCGGACGCCTGAGCAGCAGTCGGACGGACTAGGGGTGGAAATGTGCTTGTGTGAAACTGTTCCGGATGACTGTGACCACTTTTGACACAACACAATAAAGATTTTTGACTCCATGTGGGCTTTAGGTGTCCTGAATCAAAAGACTCACACTGTGTCCGCTACTTCACAAAAAACACAGAATGAGAAGCGGTCAGACGCTTCGAGTTGCTTTCGGAGGCTCCGAGTACAGTACAGGTCGGACGCTCAGTGGAGGTCGGACGGACGTCGGTCGGAGGCTTCGATGGTGGCGGTCGGAGGGAGTGGCGGCCGGACGCTGTCAGTGGCGGTCGGAGGCCCGGTGGCGGTCGGAGGCTCCAGTGGCGGTCGGAGGCAGTGGCGGTCGGAGGCCCGGCGGCGGTCGGAGGCTCCGGTGGCGGTCGGACGCCTCAGTGGCGGTCGGACGGGCGGGCTTAAGCTCTGAGGGGCGGCCGGAAATTTTC